>ML679014.1:12952-56350 GCA_007922305.1 Dermatemys mawii
TGGTGTTGGTGCAATGAGCAGTTTGAAGGAGTTGAAGCAGGGTGGATTGGTGTTGGTGCAATGAGCAATTTGAAGGAGTTGAAGCAGGGTGGATTGGTGTTGGAGCGGAGAGCAGTTTGGAGGAAAGCAGAGGAGACTTTGGGGAAGTGCTGCAGTGAGCTAAGATGACCCAGACCCTAGGTAAAGGGACACCTGGCTTGTGCAGAGAGAGGGCAGGAAGCCCCACAAGCTGAAGGGTAGGAAAGGGAAGAAGCCCAGGGGAAGGAGTAGCTAGTTCATGTGGTTTACCGCTATCCTCAGGGCCCCTGGACTGGGACTCGGAGTAGAGGGCGGGCCCCGGTCCCTCTCTCTCCACTCCCTTCCTCTAGGATACTAGTGGGGCAGTTAATACCCTGTTCAGGAGCAAGAAATGGCACCCTGAACCCCCGCAGGAAGAGAAAGCGCAGGACCCATCATAATAGTGCCGGCAATTTGCCACGAGAGAGGGAGAGAGATACACAGAGAACATGAAAAGGTGGAAGCTGCCATAGCAATTCTAAGAGACTGTTTAATTAAGATGAGCTATTATAAACAAGAGAATAAAAACTTTTGTAGTGATAATCAAGATGGGCCATTTCAGACAGTTGACAAGGTGTGAGGATACTTAACATGGGGAAATAGATTCAATCTGAGGAATGATCCAGCCATTCCCAGTCTTTATTCAAGCCTAAGTTAATGGTATCTAGTTGGCAAATTAATTCCAGTTCAGCAGCTTTTCGTCGGAGTATGTTCTGAAGCTTTTCTGTTGCAGAATCACCACCTTTAAGTCTGTTATTGAGTGTCCAGGAAGACTGAAGTATTCTCCTACTGTTTTTTGAATGTTATGATTCCTGATGTCAGATTTGCGTCCTTCTATTCTTTTGTGTTGAGACTGTCCGGTTTGGCCAATGGACATGGAAGAGGGGCATTGCTGGCATAGGATGGCAGATATCACATTGGTCGATGTGCGGGTGAATGAGCCCCTGATGGGCTGATGTGATTAGGCTGTTGTTTTTACTTTAGAAAGGACCCATTGAAGGGCTTGCTGGAATGCTCTGTACTCTGAGACTGCTTCTAAACTTTGCTTTGCACGTGAAGGTTATGGATGAGTTCAGCCTTCATACACGTTAATTAGGTGGTTCACAACTACTTCAAATGATTCCTCTTATGTGCACCTGCTGCACCAAGCTGGTTTATAGCATTATTAAAAGGAAAACAGATTCCCTTATTCCTGCTCAAACTATTGATCTCCTGGGTTATGTAGCAGCTTATCCATGGTCCTTAGAGAATATAAAGGATATGCACATCAGGGTTCCTTCCCCACTCTGAACTCTGGGGTACAGGTGTGGGGATGCACATGAAAGATCCCCTAAACTTATTTTATCAGCTTAGGTTCAAAATTTTTCCAAGGTACAAATTTCTTCTCTTGTCCTTGGACGGTATTGCTGTCACCACCAAGTAATTTAGACAAAGATTCAGGGAAAGGACCACTTGGAGTTCCTATTTCCCCAAACCCCTTCACCCCCTTTCCTGGGGAGGCTGGAGAATAATATCCTCCCCAATTGGTAGAGGTGAGCACAAACCCAACCCCCTGGGTTTTTAGGGCACTTAAAATCAATCAGGTTCATAAAAGAAGAATTGTATTCAAAACAAAAGTAAACTAATCACCTCTCTAAAATCAGGATGGAAGGTAAGTTTACAGAGAAATAAAAAGATTTAAAACCAGAGATTTCCCCTCCAGGTTTAGTTTTAAAGTTACAAAAATCAGGAATAAACCTCCCTCTTAGCACAGGAAAAATTCACAAGCTAAAACAAAAGATAACTTAACGCCTTTTTTTGCTTTACTTACTATTTTTGTAATTTTCTGTGCTTATTATTGATAGTTTGTAAGAGAGAATTTTTTTTTGCCCTGGTCCCTCTCTGCTCAGAGAGAACACACACACACAAAAAGCACAAACAAAGCCTTCTCCCCCCACCCCGGATTTGAAAATATCTTCTTTCCCCATTGGTTCTTCTGATCCGATGTCACCTAGGTTATTTGAGATTCTTAACCCCTTCCAGGTAAACCTTTGGCCAGGAGGGATTTCATATTAGTGAGTACATAGAGGTTGTTACCCTTCCCTTTATATTTATGACAACACGCATGATAATACAGCAATCAACAAGAGGCAGTGAGGCCAAGTGGACTGAGAGTAAGGAGCCCTGGGCACTGTTCCTGGCTCTGCCACTGAACTGTTGTGTGACCTTGGTAAAATCTCTCTGCCTTGGTTTCCCCTCTGAGAGCAGGGCCCAGCACACTGGCATCATGAACTTGTGAAGGCTTTACACTCCAGTTAATAGGGGTTCTCGGCCCTGCTCATCCTGCCAACAGAGTTTATCATGTTGACACCTCCGGTGACAGAAGAGAAATAATTGTTCTCCCTCAATGGGGTCGCTACTCAGCCATTAGGGGCAGCCAGAAGGAGAAGAGAGAAGCAGAGACGTCCTTCCTTCCTTCTTCTTTCCCATTGTCCTGCCTCTTCAACACCTGCTCCAGACAGGGGAGAGAGGGCACCAGCCATCCACACTACCCTTCCAATCTATGGGGAAGAAGAGACATCTAGAAACCATGGCATGATGGGAAGGATGGGGACCCCAGTGTGGAGGACATGGAAATGGAACAGCGTGGGGGGAAGTGGGTATGGGGAGTGTGCACACAAAACCCCTGGTTTGGGGGAGATTGTGGGGAGTTGCGGGGAGGCCCTGAAATAGAGGAGGACAGGGCAGTGACTTGTGGGGTGGTATCGAGGTATGCAAGGAGCCCCTTGTGTGTGTGATGCACCCAGCCTAAATGAGATACAAAGTGTGTAACACACTAGTTATGCTAGAAGTTGCTAACGATGCGACCAAACAATTGTTTGATCTATGGACAGTTGCAAAGGGGCTTGCAGGTGTGGTTGGGCTACTCAGTTGGCAAAGGGTTAATTTCCCCCAAAACTGAGTGTCCGGTGAGACCTAGAATAGTCCCTGAACTTTTGGAATTGACTGGGTACAATGTTCCAAAGGCGTCACATCACAAACACACAGACAGTAAAACAGAGAGATGCCACTGAGTTGAGCGTAAGGCGTTCACAACCTCGGCCAGTCAATCTGAATTCACACCTTTGTGATCTCAGTGCAAGGCTCTGTGTGTGTCGTTTCAGATTAGCAGTGCCCATTTCACAGCCAATTTAAATGAAATAAAAATTAGACACTCTCCCTCCCAAATAAGAGTGTTACACACTGACTCGCACTGAAAGAACCAAAGATGTGAGTTTTAGTCTTGTTGGTGCCAGTGTGTGTGCAGATTAGCCCTCATTAACGCAAGATTTTTTGAGAATGGGGAGCATGGATCATATTAAACAAAAAGAAATAGTCTCTATAACTAATCTAGTCTTATCGTACAGAGTTCTTCTAGGCCTCATCCAAAGCCCAGAGAGCTAATGTGAGGCTTCATGCTGCCTTCAATGGGCTGTGAAGAGTGGATAGAACAATACCCTGCGTCATCTCCTCCTTACCTTGGGCAGTGCTGTCATATCTTCCAGGTGCCCCAGACATTCCTAGTTTACGAGAATCCGTGCCCCCCTCCTCCCGATTCCCAACGGGGTGTTCTCCAAGGGGGTCCCTGCTTAACTGGCCTATCACACTCATAGACTCACATTCAGTTATTAGTTTAATTGAAAATTTCTTGAAGATACTGTCATGAAGCATTTGGCGCGTAACACGGTATTGTAGGATTAACATCAGTTCATTGCACTCCCCTCCAGGTTTGGGCTCTGGCCCTGACATCTCTGTAGAGGATCATCAGGACGGAGGGATCAAGGTTGTGTGTCGATCGTCCGGATGGTACCCACACCCTGAGGCTCTGTGGAGAGATCTCCAGGGACAGCTCTTACCATCAGCCTCTGCAAAAATATCCCAAGAGGCCAATGGCCTGTTTCAAACAGAGCTTGCCATTGTTCTAACAGAAGAGTCCAACCAGAGAGTGTCCTGCTGTGTCAGGAACCCCCGTGTCAACCAGAAAAGAGACTCAACCATTTACATAGCAGGTCAGTGCCTGTCCGTGCTGCACACGGCTAGACCGAGACACTGCAGATGTTAGTGAGGATGTTTTGGTTACTAAAGTGTCTCCTATTAGCGAAGTCCTGAGCATCCTCAACTCTCTTGGGATGCATCTGGGGACTGAAAAATAGTTCTACAGGACGCTGTGGACTCTGCAGACTGACATGTAAAAGCTACCTCGAGTTAACTGACAGTTTACTCAAGATCAAAAACTCTAGTGTAGACAAATCCCAATGAAAGTTGCTGGGTGTTGAGCATTTTTCAAAAAAATCTAACCATGGAAGTCATTTTTCCTGAACAGCGTAAAAGTGCCCTGGTCGGGATCTCAGCCATAGGCGTGTGCAGCACATTTCATTAGGGTGGGCACCCCGGGAATTTTATGTATTTTTTTTAAAGGTGCCGCACTGTGCATTGAAAGCCACGTTTTTTGGAGATATTAAGGTGTGGCTGGTCACACCCGGCACACCCTGTGCGCACGCCCGTGATCTCAGCATTGCTGCTTAGACTGAGAATATCACACCAGTGTAAGGGCTGCACTGTGGATCTTCTACAGCAGTTCAGGCCCTTGCAAAACTCCCATTACCTTCCAGAGGTTCTCAACCGATGGTCCGTGGACCACTGGTGGTCCATGGTGACTCTTTCAGTGGTCCACAGGAATATTTCAAACCAAAACACGTCTGTTCTTTTTAATCGTGTCTCAACAAAATAAATAAATAAATACATAAACAAATAAATAAATAAGAGGTGGTCCACGAAAATTTTTTGATTGGCCTGGTGGTCCGTGGACTGAAACGAGTTGAGAACTACTGCAGGATCAGACTGTAACTTGTACTGAATTGCACAGAAAATCAGGAAATGCAGAACTCCCCAGACACCATAACCCAGAGCTCCCTGTGCCCGTACATTGGTTATTGGTTCATTTCATGCGCCCTGACCCTGCATTTATTGCACAATGAAATCGATGGGAGATTTGCTAGGTGTGAACAACCAAGCCTATAATGTGTGAATACAAAATGTTAGCTAGATCCATCTTAACGTTTTAGAAAACCAGGTCAGGCTTTTTGTACTGTTTCCTATCTAATCAATGTATTGATATAGAACTAATGTTTTGTCCCTGTAATAATAATTTTGCATTTGTAAAGCACTATTCATCTTAAATCTCAAAGGGCTGTAGCATTTCCATAGGGTACACCCAGTGTATCAGTTACAGATTCACCTTTAACTCCCTTCCTGGTCTTCTTTGAGGGCACCCAGTTAAGGTTCCCAGCTGTCATCTCTCTTAGGCAAATACCTGCATCTCTCTCCCTCCAGATTGGGGGCTTAGACTTGCCGTCCCCTCTACACCTCACTGTGATTCCCCCCAGCAGGTCTGATCAGGCTCCAGTAGCAGTGTAAAGAAGGTGCTGTGTGTTTTCTCACCCAGGAAAAAAGCCCTGACCCATGAGTCTGTTTTAACTGCCTTTTATTCCAAAAGTCTTTCTATGTCCCCCAATCTCCTAGAAACAGGTAAAACCAGTCCCTCCCCCTATTTCCCAGGAAGTCAAGCTTCAAGGACTGGGGAATTTGCATAGCCACTGTTGGGGAATATTGTATTAATCACCCACTAGTGATTCTAGATTCTGTAGGAAACCCCTGCCCACAGTGAGCAAGGAACACACAGGGTATGTCTAAACTGCCATGTAAACCCACACTCAGATTCAGACTTTGTTGTTATTAAAATCCCTGGGTGCTTGAGCGTCCCTGAGCGGAGGAGAGTGTGGAGAACCACTAACTGGTTACAGCATTCTGATCTCAAAGGCCAGTCTGCACTGGTTGCAGCCCTGACATCCATTAGAGAAGCCTAGGGGCTGCTCTAAATTACACCAGTGGCAGATGGATGAAGTGGAGCTCTTCCATGCCCCCTCCTTTCTATTAATATCCCCATTCGCATTAATTAACCATGATTAGCACCTGGAATTTCATTGACTTAATAAAACTTAGAGGTACAGTTCCCGTTGTATTTCTCCGTGAGATTCTTTTAACCAGTCACAGTGTCACTGGGGAGGGATACCTCAGTGGTTTGAGCATTGGCCTGCTAAACCCGGGGTTATGAGCTCAGTCATTGAGGGGGCCATTTAGGGATACAGAGTAAGAATTTGCTGGATGATTTAATTGGGGATTGGCCCTGCTTTGAGCAGGGGGTTGGACTAGATGATCTCCTGAGGTCCCTTCCCACCCTGATTTTCTCAATGGCCTGTCTTCATTCCACATGCGTTTGTTCCTAAATCAATGCTATGTCCTCTTACAGGTCTCTTTTTCCCACGTGTCTCTCCCGCGGTGGTTGCTCTGGGAGTGATCCTGGCTCTTGTCATAGCCCTGGCCAGCTACTGCATCTGGACACAACGCAGAGCAAAAGGTAAAGTGACAAGAAGGGAGAATGCAGTGTCCTAGGGGAAAGATTTGCATCAGCCACTCCTGGGCAGTTGTCATCCACACACCAGGTCCAATGCAAAATTAGGCATCGTTCCCGGAACATCTCTGTACGCCCCTTGTATGCTGAAGCCACCCCCTTCACTCACTATGGAAGAATGCCTCACCGAGAGGGAGCATAACTAGACCACAAGGTGATTCAGGTATGATCCAGGGTCCTTCACGCAGAGAAAGGAGAGCACCCAGATTTCTCACGCTCACACCTTGCACTGGACAACTTTCCAAAGTCTCAGAGTGCAAGTGTACTTGGTTCACGTCATGAGCTCGGTGAGTGGTGTCTGAACAAAAACAATGGCCTGGCCATATGGAGTCAGACCGGAGGTCCATCCAGTCCAGTGTCCTTCTCTGACAGTGGAAGGTGCAAGAAGTCCTGTAGTGGCCAGTTATGGAATAACTTGCCGCAGGGGAAGTTTCCCTCGACCTGCCATCATTATGCTGAAGATTTGTATTCCTTCCAAAAGGAGAGAATCACCAGAGCTCAAAGATTCTCTTGTAGGCAATGGAAATAGTGTAACGAAAGAGTTGAAGTCCTCCTCCTAGTCCTCCATTGGCCCAGAAGTACTTTGGACTTGATAGATAGTCAAGGAATCTCCACTGCACCTTGAAGCAGGAAGTCCATCTTCATATGGACTTGGATGACCTACAGTTAGCAGCCTGGGCATCGGAGGAGAAGTGCAATTCGGCAGGGAGTATCCAGAGAGAACTCAACTGGAATTTCATTCACTGATCTCATTGTATCGGGTGTCAGAAGTGGGGGGAAGAGAAAGCCCTCTGCGGCATGTTCTGTCTCTTTGTCTGGGACGTGCCCAGAGCAATGGGACCTCTTCTCTGAATGCTACCACATTACAAGTAATAAAGACCACAATGTTCTAGTAATCTCAGCTATACTAGCATTCCTCCAGGGTGATTATAGGGAGTCCTACAACCTTGCACCACAGAAAAGTGGGTAACCGCCTTAGTCGGGTTATATAGGCAGGTATATTAGACTCCCCAGCTGAGTATCATCACGTGTCAAGAGTCTTCAGACTGGCCAGATGAGATACGCCTGTGGCCAGCCTTTCAAGCTGCCATCACCTCAGAAAGACAGCTTTTGTAGTGAGCGCCTCTATCCGCACAAGAACCACGCTACTGTTTTCGTGAAGAAAAGTCTTTCTGCCCAGGCTAAGTTTTTCTCCCATTGTTCCTTGGAAACAGTTTTCCATCACTTCGTTTTAGTCATTTGGCACATCTTTGGAAAGCTGCGATTATGCTCCCGCCCTGTGAGGCTTTCTTCCTCTTAGAGCCATAAAGCATTTGCAGTACATACACCAATTGTAGCCGATTGCATTGCATGCCATCCAAAATCCCAGAGCCTTGCAGACTCAGAGTTCCTGCTGCAAGATGTTTCAAAGTTGGCACCTGGGAAACCGTTCATGGAAGGAATAATAGAATATCAGGGTTAGAAGGGACCTCATCTAGTCATCTCAAAGCAGGACCAATTCCCAATTAAATAATCCAGCAGATTTTTACCCCCATATCCCAAAATGGCCCCCTTGAGGATTGACCTCACAGCCCCTGGTGTAACAGGCCAAAGCTCAAACCACTGAGCTATACCTCCCCCAAAAATAGCTTTCCATCTCTGAGGGTTGAGCCCAGGACCTTCGGAGTATGAGCCTAACACATGGCCAACTGCAATAAGGCTCCAGCTACAAGGTCTCTAGAGGTATTACGGGAAGTGACTGCGGATCGTCTGAGGAAGCTTTGCAAAGCAGGTTTCTGTTCTTCTGCAGAAGCATCCTTTGATAGGAAGCTGTTACTGTATTGGTTCCCGCATAATTCCTTAAATGAAACAGCGTTTGCCTTATGGTGGGGAGGGGAGATTCCTTTCTGCCTATTGTTCTACTGCAATAGTATTAAATTTGTGTTTTATACTCCCCCACCCCCATTGTCTGTGATTCCGTACTTCTCATTAGTGATGAACGAGGAACGAAGCTGGGCAGCAGAATGGGAAATTTCTTACCTGGTCATTTTTTTTCCTGGTTTCAGTATCTCTTCTCATTCATCCCACCCTGCTAGTCTGGTAAACGACTGGAACTCAGTGTGTAAGAAGCTGAATTTTTTCTCTACTAGGAGACTTAGACATGGAATTGCCTTAGGGTTAGAGAATCTAATTCCAGGGGGTGTCTCTTGATCCTGGAGCGTTTCTGAGGCTTTGCAAGAATTCTTGTGGTGGATTGAGCTGAAGAGAGAGACAGTCTGGGAGCCCGCAGTAACCACACTGGTCCCCTCTGAATGGCACAGGTCACACACGCTACAGATGAAGGAAAAGGGAAGCTGCTGACAGGAAAATGTCTCACCTGACACGTTTCTCTTGTTTCCAGCAGTGTGCGGATCCTGACTGCCCAAATGGGGGAACTTCGAGTGGGAAAGAGCTGATCTTAGAGGGCCCGTCCGTACGTCCCCTATTGGTGCAAGATGATATGGGCAGGCAGCTAGACAAAGACGCCTCCGCCCCGTCTCTGAGCTCTCTGCCCATTATCATTGCTCGCTTCCTGCCCCTGTCCCCACAGTCAAGAGGTGGGAGGCGCTGGGGCCATTCAGGGGATGGGCGCAGAGGGGAGCAGACAGGGAACTGGATAAACAGAGACCTTCCCCATCCCGCTCCCACAGCAGCCGGATCTGGCAGGCGTGTGACTTGCACCCCGCCAGCGGGGATGGCCCCCCGGGGAGACTCGCTGAGCAATCCCTAGAAGTGATGGTCAGTGGGGCCCAGGCAGTCGGGCTGCTGAGTGAAGGACCATCCAGACAGATCTGTCTGTGTGTCCTGTGTGTCTGTCTACCTCGCTTGTATGAATTATATGAAGCACGGGAACTGCACCATAAACACGACAAGATGAAATCTCACCTCTTTTTCCTTCCTCCCCCTAGAGACCCTGCAAACTGATCTGAAGAAACAGCAAGGTAAGGGCCTAGACCTATGACATTACCTGAGTAGTAGCAGTAACGGGGTGGCTACCCCACTCCCAGTCAGGAAGGCTGAGAACCCCCACAGGCTGCAGGGCCTTGTGTGGGGCTTAAACAGGTTCTGGGGCAGCCCGGGGCTAGGTAGGGGCAGTGAGGTCCTACCCCCTGGCCTACAATGACTGGCTCTTACACTGCAGTTTGCCCCAGGGAGCGGGGGCTGGATGATGACTGTCCGTAGGGGATTACAGGGTTGGGGGTGCCCCGGGGAGGGGAGACTCTACTGAGAGTGAGGGGTTACTGCCAGGGGGCAGCACCCCAGATAACGGGGCACCGGGGTCTGGGAGGGACACGGGGCCACAGACGGGCAAGACACCGGCCTGTAGAGGGCGCTCTGCATTGGGAAGAGCTAATTCCCTGGACGACCAGCAGGCGGTGCAGCAAGGTGAGTCGTCGGGTTATATAGGAGGTCAGACTAGAAGATCACACTGGTCTCTTCTTGCCTTCGAACCTAATTATCACCTCTGCCCTTTCATCCCTCTAGGGATTCTGCTAACTGAAATGGAGCGTGAGAAAGGTGAGTGTCTGGGCCAGTGACATTAGCTGGGGGTGGGGGTGGGAGGTCACCATCATAAACACAGCAGGGTGAAATCTCATATCTTCTCCTTCCCGCCCCCCAGAGAGACTGCAACGTGAACTGGAGAGACAGAAAGGTCAGTGTCTGCGATCCACAAAAGCCCAGTTGGCTGGCGCCTAACCCTGTAGGCATCTAAACTCATTCAGGGCATAAACCTGAGCAGTAAAAGGTCTCTCCTGTTTGTCGTATAACACCATTTACAAGGACGGCTAGCAGTCGTACTGCTTTTGCCCCATCATGCATTGGGAGCTTAACCCAGAATTCGAATGGGCGTCAGGGAATCCGGGGACTGTGGGAGAGCTACCCACAGTGCACCGCTCCGAGAGTCGACGCTAGCCACGGTACTGTGGACGCGCTCCACCAACTTAATGCGCTTAGTGGGGACACACACGATTGACTGTACCAAATCTCTTCTGAAAAATCGACTTCTATAAATTCAACGTAATTTCGTACTGTAGACGTACCCTAAGTTTCTGCTTCTGGGCCGGGGTTGTGGGAGACTTTGGGTCAAGGTCCCGCTCTTCCTGATGAGAAGGGCTCTGCCATCTCTCGGATGAGTGCCTGAACCACTCGGCAATGGGATATTCTGGCATGGGACTCCCTCTAGCCCTTTTGCTGAAGTTGTCAAACTTAATGAAATGGGAATCACTATAACGCTCCCTCCTCTTGAGGATTTTGTGTGAAGTTACAGCTGTTGCACTGAGCAGCGGTAAGTCAACCTAAATGACGCTACTTCCATTACATAACTGAAGCTGACGTTAACTTCGGTCAACTCACAGCGGTGTCTACACCGTGCTATGTTGATGGGAGACACAGTCCAGGCTGACTTACCTTCCGCCTCTTGGGGAGGTGAACTATAGACAGGAGAACTCTGCCATTGATTTAGTGTTAATGGCAGCTCCCACGGGCTGTCTTGGGCAGCTGCCTACCTCCTGGACTGGCTTTTATGGATCCCATTCTAAAGAACCATCTCATGCCATTCATTGTCTAGGTTACCCAAGGTGACTGGGGTCAATCACAACTACCTGCTGACAGTGTAAGAGCCTTGTCTGTGTGCACCAGAAGTAACTTTCCCACAGCTTCTGGCAACAGCAGGATCTAGACTGTTCTCAGTGGTAGCAGATGACAGAACAAGGAGTAATGGTCTCAAGTTGCAGTGGGGAAGGTTTAGGTTGGATATTAGGAAACACTATTTCCCTAGCAGGGTGGTGAAGCACTGGAATGGGTCCCTAGGGAGGGGGTGGAATCTCCTTCCTTAGAGGTTTCTAAGGTCAGGCTTGACAGAGACCTGGCTGGGATGATTTATGTGGGGATTGATCCTGCTTTGAGCAGGGAGTTGGACTAGATCCCTCCTGAGGTCCCTTCCAACCCTGATCTTCTATGAATACTGGCACTACGCTCTGCAAGCCCCACTCTCTCTCTCTCTCTCTGCAGACTAACAATTTACACCCCCCAGTTTGAGACACTCAATTGCCCAGTCCCTTGTTTTCTGGACACCTGCAATGCCCACTAGTCCACTGCCTCTGGGGAAGCAGGGCGCCCCAGTTAACTGGATTCCCCTCAGTTCAACTTCTCGTTAGCACAAGGCACTTAGAGTAAAACCAAACAAGTTTATTTCACAGATTTTGAGATAGAGATTCAAATAAAAGTAAGTAGAAGGATTTGCAAAGCTAAGCTTGCAGGTAGAAATATAAAATGCAATCTTATAGCCTGTACATCTTAAAGTACTTTCCTGTCCAATCCGGTATTTCTCAATGGTCGATCCAGCGCTTATCCAACCTGAAGAGCGCTGATCCACCTTTCAGGAGACACTCCTACTAGCAGAGTCTCTCTTCCTTAATATCTTGTGCACTTTATTCTCCTCTTATACCATCCTAAACTACTGTCCTTTCATAGTCAGGGTGTTTCATTAACTTCAGCTCAACTCTGGTGGTCAAAGATCCATAGGAAAAAGAATACTGCTATAAGTTTGCCATCACTTAAGTCAATTATGTCTCTCTTGTTATTTATTTTTAGAAAAACATCTTTCAGACAAAGGTAACGTTTCTTCATTACATTTTAAGGGGGAGGGATGGGGAGGAGAGGGAAAAATCTCAAACCTTGCAATGAATTTCTTGGATCTTCCAGAAGTGACAAAGAGTCCCGTGGCACCTTAAAGACTAACTAAAGTATTAGAGCATAAGCTTTAGTGGGAGCTACCAGGCCGCTTCTAAGGGATCTCACTATGAACTGAAATTGAGATTGGTTTGTTTCATGTGCAAAGATGTTCTCCATCTTTGCCCCTTCCTCGATATGTCCAGACTGTAAATACTTTCGAAAGTGGGCAGTGCTTTAGGAGCCAAAGTCCCAAAGACTTGCATGCCTAAGTCACTTAGGCGGTTTTGAAACGTTTACTGACAGTGGCTGGAGGTAAGACTGGTGCTCGGAATGGAGTCATGAATTTCCAGCCTCTCAGACAAGGAGGTAGAGATTTTAAAACCTGTCTGAGCCTTGGTCTATACTGGGGGAGAAATCGACCTAACATATGCAACTTCAGCTATGTGAACAGCGTAGCCGAAGTTGACATATTCAGATTGACTTGCCTCCGCATCTTCACGGCACTGAATCCCTCCCCCGTCAACTCTGCATGGGCCTCTCAGTGCAGTGGAGTTCCAGAGTCAACGGGAGAGCACTCAGGGATCGATTTATCACGTCTAGACGGGACGTGATAAATCGATCCCCAAAAGATCGGACCCGGCCTAAGAAATCTGTATGCCTGGCAAATTCCTGTTTGAAAAGCATCTTTTTACTTGTTAAAACTTTATTTGCTATATCTAACAATTCACAGGTAATTTTCAAACAACTCTTACCTTCAGGCTAACAGCTTTTATTTGGGGATAGTTATCTGTGATGAACAGTCCCTTAGATGTATGTTCACTAAATATCCCAGTTAATCAAAGTATTTAAGAATCTGCTTAATTTCTTTGCTGAACTAAGCCCTAAAAACCTGTGCTCTCAAGAATACAGAAGTGGCCAGGACAAATCAGACCAGGTCAACCTAGCCTGGGATTCTGTCTCTGTCTCTGATCTGCATTACCAGCTGCTTCAAAGGATGGCATGAGAAACCCCTAGTGCCCAGTGACCAAATAACCTGCCTGTATATATTGTATGCAGGTGGTATGGACTGAAGGGACCTAGTGGATGTGTCTGGGAGGTGTTGGAAGAGGAAGATGCATCAGTCCTGGAAGGATGTAATGACGCCTTGAGAGAGATTGTGCTGTAGGGATTGGGAGAAGAGAAGATAATCAGGAAGGAGCAGCAGTATTTCAAAATAGATGTGCAGAGTAAAGGAGAAGAAGGAATTAAAATAACCCCAAGATTGAGTGACCAGGAGAGTGACAAAGATGAGGGAAGTAGAAGAAGTTTGGAGGGGAGATGAAGAGTTTGGCTTTAGCCACGTTCATTTTCAAGTGATGACAAGACATACAAATGGAGAGGCCAGCGAGACCAGCCAAGGTGGAGAACTGGGTGGAAGTTGACAGTTTGTTGGTGGAGTGATAGATTTGAGAGTTGTCAGCATCAGAGTGAAGTCGTGGGAGCTGATGAGGTTGCCGATCACATGTTCAAGGAGGGAGATGGGGCGAGAGATGGGTAGGTTCAGCGATGGTTTTGAGTGTAAAGTTATACATGGGCTAAAATATTTGCATGATTGGGGCCCAATACTGTCAACTCCTTGGAGTAGCAATTGTGTTTTCTTATATTCTGTCACGGGGGGAGTGGGAGAACGGGAGATAGAGCTACCTCATGGAGCCAGGAAGCCCTGATTTCTGGTCCAGGTTTCTCTGTGCAATATTTAAGGTGTATAAAATGTTACATGTAACAGCTGGGACAAGAGAAATTGGATCACTTTCCCCACAAGCAGCCAGCCCATGTGCTGTGCTCTGCTTAGCATTATAAGGAAAGAATCTCTGAAAGCAGTCATAACACCAGTGAGGGGGATATTACTTGTATCTTGACTTTTGCACATTAACTTTTGTGACTCGGGATTAATTCAGTGTCTTACTTTCCAGCGGAATATGAAGCAATGGCAGGTAAGTGTGTTTTTACAAGGTTTCATGAAGTTCTGTCTTGGAAAGTGAACACTGAAAATGCTGATGCAAAGACACTCAGCATAAAGTAAACTGACGTGTGTTACTTATTTCAGTGACACATGATACAAGGGGAAATCTAGGCCTAGGACTGATAACATACAAATATACAGATATTAGCTAGAAATAATAAATGGAAAATTTGTGGCACTGAAATATGAATATTGTTCTATTTTTCACATTAACCCTTGAAAAACTGCAAACAAACTTGACTTTCTGTCTTCAGAGAGATCATGTAATAGTAAGCAGAGGTAAATAGTGAGGTGGGAAAGTTTGCAGAGGATACGAAACTACTCAAGATAGTTAAGTACAAAGCAAACCATATTAAAAGGGGATCTCCCAAAACTGGGTGACTGGGCCACAAAATGGCAGATGAAATTTAATGTTGATAAATGCAAAGTGATGCACATTGGAAAACATCATCCCAACTATAGGTACAAAATGATGGGGTCTAAATTAGCTGGTATCATTCAGGAAAGATCTTGGAGTCACTGTGGATAGTTCTCTGAAAATATCCCCTGAATGGGGAGCAACAGTCAAAAAGCCAACAGAATGTTAGGAACCGTTGATAAAGGGATTACACAGAAACTACAATAATGCCACTATATAAATCCATGGTATGCCCAGAGCTTAAATAGTGCGTGCAGCTCTGGTCACCCCATTTCAAAAAAGATACATTAGAAATGGAAAAGGTGCAGAGAAGGGCAACAAAAAGGAATAATTTCTTCACACAAGACTTCTGGAACTCGTGGCCAGGGGAGGCTGTGAAGGCCAGAACTACAACTGTTTTTTAAAAAGAACTAGACACATTCATGAGCTTGTGTCCATCAATGACCGTTAGCAAAGATGGTCAGGAATGCAACCCCATACTCTGGGCCTTTGACTTCCAGAAGTGGGGAATGGGCGACAGGGGATGGATCAGTTGATGATTTCCTGGTCTGTTCATTCCCTCCGGGGCACCTGGCACCGGCCCCTGTCGGTAGATAGGACACTGGGCTAGGTGGATCTTTGCTGTGATCCAGTCTGGCCGTTCCTAACAACAATAATTATCTCTGACAAGAAAGGCCCAACCCTCCAAGCTCACCACAGCTACACGCCTGCACCATTGACTTGCTTGCCAGAGGAATTCTCTGCTGTCCACTTAGGGCCCAATTCAGCCGGTCTGCACCATCCCTGTGGGAAGTAACCAGAGCATGGGAGGGAACCTGGCCCTTTTTCACTAAAGGCCCAATTCTGCCACCCTGACTCACTTGAGTGATCCTCACAGGTGCAGTCCTGTTGATTTCTAGGATGGAGGTTATGCAAGATTGGGTACAATATAGCAGAAGCCCTAATTAATAATTAGAGACCCAATCCTGCTGTCCTTACTCAGGCAAAATTCACACTGAAGCCAATGTAATTTATAAATCCATGGTGCACCCACATCTGGAATACTGCGTACAGATGTGGTCTCCTCATCTCAAAAAAGATCTACTGGGATTAGAAAAGGTTCAGAGAAGAGCAACTACAATGATGAAGAGTTTGGAACAAGTCCAATATGAGGAGAGATTAAAGAGACTAGGACTTTTCAGTTTGGAAAAGAGGAGACTAAGGGGGGATATGATAGAGGTCTATAAAATTATGAGTGGTACAGAGAAAGTGAATAAGGAAAAGTTATTTACTTGTTCCCATAATAGAAGAACTAGGGGCCACTCAATGAAATTAGTGGGCAGCAGGTTTAAAACAAATAAAAGGAAGTTCTTCTTCACACAGCGCACAGTCAACCTGTGGAACTCCTTGCCGGAGGAGGCTGTGAAGGCTAGGGACTAGAACAGGGTTTAAAAGAGAACTGGATAAATTCACAGAGGTTAAGTCTATTAATGGCTGTTAGCCAGGCTGGGTAAGGAATGGTGTCCCTAGCCTCTGTTTGTCAGAGGCACATGATGGATGGCAGGAGAGCGATCACTTGATCATTACCTGTTAGGTTCACTCACTCCGGGGCACCTGGTATTGTCCGCTGTCGGCAGACAGGATACTGGGCTGGATGGACCTTTGGTCTGACCCAGTACGGCCGTTCTTATGTTCTTAATGGGGTAGTTTTATTTATCATTGATAATCTCTACTAACGGTTTATTTGTGCTTTTATTCCTTTTCCTCCCTTTTCATTCCCATGGACCCCTCCGGCAGAACAAAGTAAGCTCTGTTTTCTTTTTCCATAGCTTAATTTTTTAGCAATTTTTGTCTTGTTGAGTCTGTATTTTTGGTGTAAATTCCCATTTCTGTTTTTTTCAGCACGTGACATAACCCAAAGATTCACAGGTAACTAAAGCGGATACGGATTAAGTTAATGAATTGTTTATTTCACTGTGAACCTTTTCTTGTGGAACATCCAGCTAATGAACCCTGCTGAATGTGCTGGCAGATACAGGAGGAAGAGGGAAAGGGGAGCTGGTGATTCTAAAAGGGTTTCTGGGGCTAGTAACAAGGAAATCAAACCTCCTCCCACCAAATGTAGGGCTTGTTGACATGGAGAATTCACGGGGAAGTTGGTGTGAACTAGCTAGGGTGGGGATTTAAAGCTGCACTAATTCCCCTTGTGGACACTCTTATTCCACACTTCTGTTCTTCCGAAGTGGATTAACCTACACCAAACAAGGGCATTCTTAGTACGCAAGGAGAGCGTGCACACAGACAGCTAGTGCTGAAGAGCTATTCCACTGTAACTGCATTAAGGGCTTGTCCGCATGGAGGCGTGGTGATGTGAAGACTCACCGGGGTAGCGCCTCCTGCTGGTCGTCTTGGGAGTTAGCTCTTTCAGCACTTGGAGCGCCCTCTGCTGGCTGGTGTCTCGCCTGCCGCTGGCCCCTGTTTCCCTCCTGGACCCCGGTGCCCCTTTACCTTGGGATTCTGCCCCCAGCAGTATCCCCTTACTCTGGGTCTCCCCTCCCAGGGGAACGCCGAACCCTCTAAACCCACCCTGCCTCAGTGGCCACTGCCACTCATCATCCAGTCCCCGCTCACTGGGACAGACTGCAGTCTGTTATGGCCGCTCATCATTGGCAAGGGGTTAGGACCTGCTGCCTTTGCCTATTCCTGGGCTGCCCCTCTGCAGCCCCGGTACCATTTCATACCCCTTCATCAAGGCCTGCAGCCTGGGGGTTTAAAAGGCCGGAGCTCCCCATCTCCCCTTTACCCTTCCCCAGCACTGCTCCACTTCAGGTACCTTGCTCCCCTTCCCACTCACTCCAGGACCTGAGTGAGACTTCTCCAGCTTCTGGCCCTCAGCCCTCTTATCAGGGCCAGCTGGGTCCTAACTGGCCAAAGCTGTTGCTACTTCCCCAATCAGCCAAGCTTGGCTGCTTTTAACCCCTGTTCTCCAGGCGTGGGGCAGCCACCCCACTCCAGGGGGAAAGGCCTAAAGTTAGTTCCAAGGAGAAGAGAGGATGCCTCTCCATCTTGTCCAGTGGCCTACAAGCCCTGCCTACCCTCGGCTTGGCTGTTCAGGCTCCAGCTCTCCCATGACCTCTCTGCACTGCCGGTGCAGCCTGTAACATGACCGCTTGCCACACCTGGGACATCTGAGAGCAGCATCAAATGAATTGACTTTATTACAACGTTAAAAGCCAGAGTCTGCTCTCCTTGAGCAATGGGACTCGAGGCGCGAGACTGCTCAGTGCAAGTGTGGCAGAGTCTGCTCCTAATACACTTATTAGCCGTGGCGTTCTGCCCTGAGTTTCCAGTTAGGCTCGGAGCCCCAGTGTTTCAAGCTGTAAAGACATACAAGAGAAGACCATCCCTTCCCCAAATTGCTACCCATCTAAATAGACCAGGCGGGAACAGAGCGAGTGTCAGGATTCCCTCCTCTCTCTGAATTCTAGGGTACGGATGTGGGGACCCACTTGAAACGAAAAGAAAAATAACCCCCCAAGCTTATTTTACCAGCTTAGGTTAAAACTTCCCCAAGACACAAGTTTCTTCTGTGTCTGGAACAGTACGCTGCCACCACCAAGCGTTATCCCAAGAACTAGGGGCAGGGCCACTTGGAGCCGCCCTCTTTCCCCAAAATCCCCCCAAGCCTACACCTCCCTCCCTGGGAAAGGCTTGAGAAAAACCCCTCACCAATTCTCCTAGGTTAACCTGATCCAAAAGCCCTGGATCTTATACAATGGAAAACAAAGCAGTTGGATTCTTAAAAGAAAGATTTTAATTAAAGGAAAAGGAGAGAAACAAAATAGCTGTATAGGAATCAGTGGAAAAAAACACTCTACAATCACAAAAAGAATCAAAGAAAAACCCCACACCACAGAGGAATTCCCCCCTTCTGCTGAGTTCAAAGTACAAAGAAAACAGGGGTATTTCCCTAAAAGCCTGAGAAATTCACAAGTGAGAAAGAAATATAAAACTTAAGCCGCCTTGCCTGGCTAAATTACTTACTGATTTCTGGTTAGAGAATATAGAATTAGGTGGAGAGAAGAAACTGGTCTGGCTTCTTTGAAATCCCCAAAACAAACGAGAGACACAGAAAAAGCATTTTCCCTCCCCCTAGGTTTGAAAGCATCTTCGGCCCCCATTGGTCCTTTTGGTCGGGTGCCAAACAGGTTTCTTTTAGCTTCTTAACTCCTTACAGGTAAGCAGGAATTCTCGGCTACTGTATGATTATGACAGTGAGGGAGAGGAGGGACAGTTCCTCCTATTTCACAGATGGGAAACGGAAACACGGAAAGATTCAGTGACTTATCCAAGGTCACCAGGAGAGTTGGTGACGCGCTGCGAACTGGTCAACGCTAGCCATATGCTAAGCCATAAAAATCCCAAATGAGAGAGCTGACCTGGTACGCTGTACCCATAAAACAAGAGTGATTTAAATTAACCACAGGAGAATCTGTTCACTGTTCCAGTAACCAGAAGGACACTGGGCAGGAGTGGAGGGAGAGGGGTGGGGGAGCTGAGTCTCAAAAGGCTAGGGGACTGTCACACAAGTTGATCTAATGGGCTGCAGGTGGACATAGGTCCTGGCACAGATGCTCCATGTTAGCGCAGGAATAACGGGAGGGGCAGTCGGTGCTGGGAAGCCAACAGAGAGGCGAGGGAGCAGAGATCTGCTCAGAGCCCCCCGCAGCTGGCTCAGGGTGGCCTGGCAAGCACCCTGCCTCAGTTTACCCTCCTCAAGTTACTCCACGCACCCTGAAAAGGTGGGACACAAAATTGCCCTGCTTGGGGTCTACTCGATCGGCGTCCGAATAAACCAGAAAACAAATGCTCTTCCTTCTCTGTGCCCCAGCCACTGGCTCTCACGCTCACGCCTCAAGTCAGGAGCCGTTAGCCTTCCTTCAGTTCAGACTGGACCTCCCTTCTCGACCGCCTCTTTCCCCAGCCGGGAGCGGCTCTGCAGCCTTCAGTCCCACTGCTGCCATCTTGAGGAGCTCCAAATTCTCCCTGAGGGGAACCCCGCTCTCTAGGAGCACATCTGCCAAGCCCCCCGCTCTGGGAGGGAGCTTCTGCCGATCGGCTCTCTTGGGAGCTCTTCTGGCAACATCTTCAGTTCCTAACCTTCAGCTGAGCCCTTCGCTGGGCTTGTTAGCTACTTAATGAAGTCAGCCCTGAGTGCTTTTCTCCTGTAGCCAGGCCCCGAGGCTCTCGTGAGCGGAGCAGGCTCTGCAGGCCGCCTGGCTTCGTCCCTCTCTTGGAGTGGGATTCGCTTACTAAGCCGATGGGTCTAACCAATCATTATTAGGGCAAAACACTCAGCAAGTGGTTATCAATTACTTGCAAGTAATTGCTCATGAGGATGGTCTCACTAGTCGCTTCCGGCACCGGACAGTACAGCTTTAACCTCCCTTTGTTATGCCATTTTTCTTTTTGTTCTCTTTACTTATGCATATGTACGAGCCTCATTTCCCTGTTAACTCTCCTCCCCCGTTAGTACAGGTTTAGTGCTAATTCCAACTGGCCTTTCCAAAGTGTTTAGCTTAGCTTTTATTTTCCTCACTGTCATGATTACTTGGCAATTTCTTACACATGCACAATTCTACTTATGCTCACATGGTTAAACTCGGCAGGACAGACTCTTACGACTCACAGCAGGCGTCTATCGGGTCCAAATATGCCTTCATCCCCAACACTAGGTGCCATAAGGACCGGGGCAGGCATTTCTCTCAAAGTCTGGAGTTGTCCTACCAGACCCCGCCTCTGACCCAGCTCAAGTCAATGCCCCGTTCCCATCACGCTCTTCCCTCCCCTAGCCCCACCGATTGAGTTGTGGGAAAGGGGTCCCTATCCAGCCTATCAGGAGGCCCCTCCTTCAGCCTAAGGGGAGGAGCCACTAAACCCAGGGTTCAACTAATCAGTAGGACAACCAATAATTAAACAGGGACAGGAGTGAGAGTCATAGGTTTAAAATAAAGAGCACCCACGGAGTCAGCAGAAGGGGGGCACCAAGCAGAGAATCCCAGACAGTGCCCTTCTCAAAGGTCCCCCATCCCCAAAGTCAGGAGCCGGGGCGATTCAGGAGACAGGCTGAGAGGGCAGCCGAAAAGGAACTGGATTAACAGAGACCTTCTCCGCTCCCCTCCCATGATAGCCAGGTCTGAGTTCAGGGACCTCCACAGACCGACAGATCTGTATGACCAGTGTGCCTGGCTACGTGTTCTTGTTTCTCTCTTTCGTAACCACAGCAGAGTTGCATTAAACGATAATGGGAACATCGTCATCAAAGGGATGGACTGAAATCTCACCTCTCCCCTTTTTCTCCCCCTAGATACCCTGCAATCTGAGCTGGGGAGAGAGAAAGGTCAGTGTCTGGTTCTGTTCCATCAACTGACAGGAGGGTTAGTCTCATAAACACAATAGGGTGAAATCTAACCTGTCCCCATTTTCTCCCCCTAGAGACCCTGGAATCGGAACTGAAGAGACAGAAAGGTCGGTGTGTGGAACCAGTGGCGTGGGTTAAAGGTTATATGTGATTGTTTCCCAAAAATGCGGCTGTAGAGCTGTGTGGACTGTAGTTGGCACATGGCAGAGCAGCGGGGAGCCGTGATGGGTGGGAAATCAGCAAACCCGCATTTCAGTAGCTATTGTAGGGGAAGGTATTTGCACAGAGACAATTCTGAGGGGGCTACGTGTGTGCTGGAGAAAGTGCAAAACACACACATGGGCTGGAACAATTACAAATAACCTGCTAGTGTCTGAGTGGGTGACGGGGTCTGTCTCCATATCAGCACCAGAGCCCAAGCCTCCTCCTTTCCTGAGAGCGCCGCGTCCCTGCTCCTCCCCCTCCTGGGGCTTCCCGCTCACCACCTAACAGCTGTTTGGTGGCGCCTAGGACTTTCCGGGAGGAAGGGGGAGGAGTGGGGATGCAGCACACTCTGGGGAACAGGCGGTAAAGAAATGGGGCAAGGGCAGGGACTGGGGGAAGGGGGTGGAATTGGGGTGGGGTGAGGATGGTGCAGGGGTGGGGCTATGACAGAGAAGCACACGACCTGGATGTTTCTGCTATAACGATCAGTGGTGAGAGAATACGCTAAGCCATAAAAATCCTGAATAAGAGAGCTGACCCGGTACGCTGTACCCATAAAACAAGAGTGGTTTAAATTTCTCCCTTACCTTACACTGGTGTAACCTTCCCCTGCAGAGAAGCCTCAAGTTTAATTGGTGGCTGCTTTAGCATCCAGAGCACCCAGAATCAGGAGGCTGTGGGTGGGGGGATTGAAAGTCACCTTCACCCTCACATGGCCCGTGGGCTGCAGGTTCCAGGTACAGAATCTCACCCTAAGAGTTTAAACCATGCAGCACAATTGTGGGGCAATTCTTTAACTAAAGGGTTGTAGACACTTTTGCTTATATAGGCCCAGTGGTGTATCTGGCTGGGTCCCTCTCCCTTTGCCCCCATCTCTGGCCATAACCCTCCTGACTTTGGAGAAAAGCAGAAAACTGGGGGAAAAAACTAATTTCCATTAAACTCGGGCTTTTCTGATTTTCCCCCAAATAAATCTCATAGACTCATCGACTTTAAGGTCAGAAGGGACCATTATGATCATCTAGTCTGACCTCCTGCACAACGCAGGCCACAGAATTTTACCCACCTATTCCTGCAAGATACTTCTCACCTATATCTGAACTACTGAAGTCCACCAATCATGGTTTAAGTTCTTCAAGGTCAGAGACTCCTCCAGCAAGTGAACCGTGCCCCATGCTGCAGAGGAAGGCGAAAAACCTCCAGGGCCTCTGCCAATCTGCCCTGGAGGAAAATTCCTTCCTGGCCCCAAATATGGCGATCGGCTGAACCCTGAGCATGTGGACACGACTCACCAGCCAGACACCCAGGAAAGAATTCCCTGTAGTAACTCAGATCCCATCCCATCCAACTTCCCATCCTATGCCACCAGTCCCATCTATTACCATAGTCAAAGATCAGTTGCCAAAATTATGATATCCCATCACACCATCTCCTCCATAAACTCATCAAGCTTCGTCTTGAAGCCAGATAGGTCTTTTGCCCCCACTGCTTCCCTTGGGAGGCTGTTCCAGAATTTCACTCCTCGGATGGTTAGAAACCTTCGCCTCATTTCGAGTCTAAACTTCCTGTTGGCCAGTTTATATCCATTTGTTCTTGTGACCACATTAGTACTGAGCTTAAGTAATTAAATAACATACAGTTCAAGCAAATACCATTTATTAAACAGCAACTATGGTGTTTAATAAACTAAGCAAAAAAAATAAGGAGAAAATGGGAAAGGCGAAAGGAAAACCCGTTACCCTGCCCTGTGGGCCCGGGGACACCACAACCAGCCTCTCTGGAATGTCAGGGCAGTTCGGTCTGTTCCTCACACGTCCCAGGCCCTGGCGGTGTTGCGAGGACACCTCGGGTCAACGCATGCTCTGATGGTGCTCCCCGCTCCTCCCCGCCCAGGTGATAGGACCCTTCTTCCCAGCATCGCCCTCGCCCTGCAAGGCCTCTTGGCTGGGGGTGTCTCCCTGCGCTGGGCCCACTTTCTACCAGTAGAAAAATTATTCCCAATTTGTTTGCAATAATTGAAGTTCAATTTTCGACCACGTAATACAGCTCTCTTGTTATTTATTTTCAGAGGCACACCTTGCAGAGAAAGGTAAGGTCCCTTTGTTTATGGGGGGCGGGAATCTCAGACTTTGCAACAAGTTTCATAGACCTCCAGTGGAACTGTTCAGAACTCTCACTGTGAACAGAAAGGTTTCAGAGTAGTAGCCGTGTTAATCTGTATCTGCAAAAACAATGAGGAGTCCTTGTGGCACCTTAGAGACTAACCAATTTATTTGGGCATAAGCTATCATGGGCTAAAACACACTTCATCAGAGGCATGGAGTGGGAGATACAGTAGGAAGATAGATCGATATACAGAGAACATGAAAAGGTGGATGTTGCCATACTAACTCTAAGAGACTAATCAATTAAGATGAGCTATTATCAGCAGGAGAAAAAAAACTTTTGCAGTGATAATCAAGATGGCCCATTTCAAACAGTTGACAAGAAGGTGCGAGGGGAAAATTTAGCATGGGGAAATAGTTTCAGTTTGTGTAATGACCCAGCTACTCCCAGTCTTTATTCAGACCTAATGTAATGGTATCCAGTTTTCAAATTAATTCCAGATCTGCTGTTTCTCACTGGAGTCTGTTCTTGAAGTTTTTTTGCCAAAGAATTGCTACTTTTAGGTCTGTTACTGAATGACCAGAGAGACTGAAGTGCTCTCCCACCTGTCCTTGAACAGAAAGTCAGTTTACTTTGTGCTATGTGCAGAGAAACTCTGCCCCTTTAGGGAAACTGGATGTCCCGATGTTATAGGGACAGTCTCAATTTTGGGGTCTTTTTCTTATATAGGCTCCTATTACCTCCCACCCCATCCCAATTTTTCACACTTACTATCTGGTCACCCTATGCCCCTTGTCTCTGTCACCCCAACCTCACCCCATCACCCCCGTCCTGTTCCCCTCCCCTTCCTTTCCATGTAGCTCATCCTTGCACAGCACAGTATGACTGTTAAATGGTGGCACTGACGTACCATTTGTGCCATTGCTGTGATCACTCTGCTTGTGTGTTCAGTCCCTTCCCCACCCTGTGCCGGTCTTGTTTGGTTAGACTGTGAGTTCTCTGGGGCAGGGACTGGCGTCTCCTCTGTGTCTATGCCCGGCACTGGCGTAGGCCGGTTGCTAAGGTCTAAGCCAGGGGTCTCATACACAGTTTACCTTAGGGCCGGTCCTAAAATCCTCCCAACAGGCCAGTAATGTCACTGAGGATGGCGATCAGAAAAGAAAATGGTTCTATTACATTTTTTATTTCAAATTTCTGAGCAATAATAAAACTGACTAAATAAAAGACCAGTGATGGTATCTCTGTCCCTCTCCCCCAGCTGGGGCGGCGGCACCTGCAGCCGACATGGCCAGCGGGGATGGTCTCGGGCTGCAGATGGCCCGTGGGCCAGGATTTTGAGACCCCTGGTCTAGGCACTGCCATAATATATAGAGCGGGACACGCTTTGTTGCTCATGTAGGCTGATCTGTACACCCAGGTGAGCCGTCAGTCTCACTGTGGCCAAGTCCTTTACACACACACACACACACACACACACACACACACACACACACAGAGCAGGGCCTGTTCCCTCCAGCAGGGGGTGGCAGGGTCCCCCCCAACCTATTCCCCCCCACAGAGCAGGGCCCGTTCCCTCCAGCAGGAGGCAGCAGGGGACACACACACTCAGAGCAGGGCCTGTCCCCTCCAGCAGGGGGCAGTGACACGCACATGCACGCGCGCGCACACACCCCCACCCCCCGGGAAGATCCATTTCCATTTTTCTGATTCTCACCAAAATCAAGAGGGTTATGACCAGGGGAGGAGGGGAGTGGTGGAGCGAGGTGTCTGGCTGCATGGGGGCTGGCTGGATCAGGGACGAGATACCGGTCTGGACGGGGAGTGGGATGAAGGGCCCTGAGACCCCTCACCCTAAACCCTGTGCAGCAGGGTAGCTGAGTACGTGGTGCACTTTAAGCCATGAGTCTGTCCAGCTCGATCCAGCATGTGCTTAAGTCTTTTGCTGAACCAGGCTCTAAAATGGAAACTTTTCAGAACACACAAGTTGTTGTCAGAGCAAATCAGACTCAGGCTCAACTAGTCTGGGATCCTGCCTCTGTTCCTATTCCCCCAAAATCCACTTGCTGCTTCAGGAGAAGGTGCGAGAAACCCACTTACGCCCAATGACGGACTAACCTGCCTCCAGGAAAGTTCCTTCCTGACCCGCATCAGTTAGTGTTTGCCTTGTGCCCTGAAGCAGGAGGGGAGCTTCTGTTTTTGAGAACGGTCATAACTCTGGATATTTCCCTTTCCATATCAATGCCTGGGCCTTTTTGAATGCTTTTCCATTTTTCTTTGCTTGTCCATTTCGTTTTTAATCCTACCTTGTGCAAATCTTCATGTTCTCTTTAGCCATGTAAATATCCTTTTGTTTTACTGCTTAGCCTCAAGGCTATCTTGTGGGAAGGAGTTTGACAGGCTAATGATGCATCATATAAAATATCATTGCCTCTTATAGTTTGAGATTTGCTGCCTTTTGGTGCATTTGGGTATCCTCTTATTCTTGTATTAGGAAAGAAGATAGATATGAGCACCTAATTTCTCTCTCTCTCTCACTCTTTTGTTTTCCTCTGACATGTCTCCTCTGTAAACTAAAATGTTCCACTTCTTTCAATCACTCTTCCTATCATCATCCTGCCTTCAGAGCTGTAGTTGTTTTAATTTCTCCTTCTTTAAATCACTGCTACGCATTCAGCAGAGATCTTCACAGAGGTGGCCACAGTGATGCACAGGTCTTCTTTCCTGAGCATAGAGAACCCAGTAACCTGTGTGAATAGCTGTAATGGTTCATTGCAGTGTGGCTTACCTTACCGTGTTGCTGGCTTCCCGGCTGCGTCCTTCCTTCTCGGCGGTCAGCCCTGACTGAGCTGAGCTGCTACCTTTTATACTGCAGCAGCTGGTGGAGCGAGCCCGGAAGGGACGAGGGGGCACGGCTCCTGTTATCAAGAATGCGGCTTAACCTCGTCATATCCAGTGAGGGGCCTGTATACCCCGTCACAGAAATCATCATTACAGGTTACACAATCCACTTTACCTCGCTTCCACCAATGAACCTCCCGGCCTGTCCCTCTTCAGGGACCCTTCTCATGACAGCATGCTTCATCAAGAAATAAACAATCTCTTAGTCATGGGAGCTATAGAACCAGTCCCCATAAAGCAGAGAGAAGGGGTTTTATTCAGGGTACTTCCTGGTACCAAAAAAGAATGGAGGATGGAAACCCATCCCAGATCTGAGACTACTCAACACCTAGCTGAAGGCACAGAAGTTCAAAATGGTGACATTAGAACAAGGGGATTAATTCTAAGCCCGCAGGCTTCACGATGCATATTTCCACAATGCTCTCCACCCATCCGACAAACAATTCTTCCATTTGATAGTGATCCAGGACCACTTTCAATACCAAATGTGCCTCTTCATCCTATCATGCACCCCCAGGGTCTTTTCCAAAAGCCTACCTTCCTTGACACTGATTTGTGGCTCTTTCCAACATAGCAAACACAATTTGGCTCAGGCCTCAAACTATGGTCAGTAACTGGATTCAATTACTGGGGCACATGGCAGAATATTGCAGACTTCAAATGTGCTGCCTTCAAGGGTGACAGAACCATCTATTCACCCAGCTGGCACAGTCTAAATATGCTTCTTTCTGTGCCTACCTTTGTGGAACAATCCCTTCACAGGAGTTTCCTTCACACATCCTCCCCACACAGTGGTCACTCTAACAATGGGCTGTCAGGGTTTCCTCCCCACTCTGAACTCTTGGGTACCGATGTGGGGACTCATATGAAAGATCCCCTAAGCTTATTTTACCGGCTTAGGTTAAAAACTTCCCCAAGGCACAAGTTTCCTATGTCCTTGGATGGTATCACTGCCACTGCCAAGTGAGTTAAACAAAGAATCAGGCAGGGAAAGGACCACTTGGAGTTCCTATTCCCCTCAAATCTCCCCAAGCCCTACACCCTCTTCCTGAGAAAGGCTTGAGAATAAAACCCTCACCAATCATTACAGGTGAGCACAGACCCAAACCCCTCGATCTTTAAAACAATGGGAAAATCAGTCAGAGATTTAAAAGAAGAATTTTAATTAAAGAAAAGGAACAGAATCACTGCTCTAAAATCAGGATGGAAGTTAACTTTACAGTGTTACCAGAAGATTAAAAAAACAACACCACAGAGGAATCCCCTCTAGCTTTAGTTTTAAAGTTACAGAGAAAAATAGTGTTAAACCCCCTCTAGCAAAGGAAAGATTCACAAGTGGAAAAACAAAGATAAACTAACACACCTTGCCTGGCTGGACTTACTGGTTTAGAATGACTTGGAGAACATGGATGGATGTCTGGTCCCTCGAAGACCCAAGAGTCAGGTGGGTTGTGGGTGTCAGGAGCTGTGGGAGGAAGTTGTGCTGTTGGTGAGACTGAGTGGTGGACAACATATCATACAGAAGGAAGGAGGCCCTGAGGTAGGGGTGAAGTGGAGTTTGAAGAAGCGGGGACTGCTGTGGGGAAGTAGCCCAGGGAATTGTATTGTGTTTTGTGGATAAAAGGTCGGCCATCTTAGCTGATACTATTAGGGTCCCTGGGCTGGAGCCCAGAGTAGAGGGCGGGCCCGGGCTCCCCACTTTCTGCCTCCCCTAATTAGTCTCTGAGATTGGGAGACAATAGAGACTGTGCCAGGAAGGATAGCTTCTCCTCACTGGTTTGTGATGAAAATGGCTCAATAGACTGTGACCTTGTCTCCAGAGAGAGAAGGGCCACGTGGAGGGTCACAGTGAGCTGCTGAGGCTAGTGAAAATCCGCCAGGAAACGCAGGATCCATGAAGATAAGGACAGAGCTTTGTCACACCATCAGTCTCCTGGGTGCGCCTGATGGCAGACTGCCTGCCTGCAGTTCCTACCACTAGTCAAGAGCAAGCACACGAGGCACAATATATCGTGCATGTTTTACATCAGCTGCCAGTAAGGACCCAGGTCCCCCTCCCTTTGCACCGAGGTTGTCAAACGCTGGAACTGATGCAAACTAAACCAGCTCACCATCACTGGGATCCATTTCTGCTCAAGGGGCAGGCTGGGTCACCAAACCTTAGGGGAACTGTTTCCCCTTCAGCGGTCATCAACCCTACTGTATACATTCCTACTGACTGCCCTAACAGCCACAGGTGTGTTCAAAATGAAGAAAGACAGACCCAGAGCTATTCTAATATTTCTGACCTGTGCCAGGCAAACATATTCTCAACAATGGACACAGGTCGTCAGTTTTCCCCAGTGACCACACTGCTTTCGGATCTACTAGACTACAGCCTAGCTTTGGAAACACTGGGTCTATCAATGAGACCCATAAGCGTCCACCTTGCACCCATCATGGCTTTTCACCCCTCAACAGAGGGCTAGTCCATATTTGCCCACCTGACCACAGCGAGATTCCTCAGAAGACTAGGAAATCTCTATCTGTTAGTCCAGTGCCTTACCCCAGTATGGGATCTCAGATGCCTCACAAGACTGCTCTTCAAACCTCTGGCTAGCTGCTCACTGCTCCATTTGTCAATGAAGAAGGCATTCCAGGTTACAGAAATAGGGGCCCATACTCCTTTTCACTGTGTTTTTTAAGGACACGGTCATGCTGTGGAGTTCCGGAGTTGACGGGAACGGCACTCGGGGATCAAATTCTTACCTCAGGTTTCTTCCAGATTCCATCTCAGTCAGCCTGCCTGCTGTTCCAAACTGCGTCTAAATCCCCAGGATGCACTGCTGCACACTCTGGATCTCAGAAGAGCTCTCCCCTTCTCTCTAGACAGAACAAAGCTCTTCAGAAAGACTGACAAGTTATTCTTCTCACTAGCAGGCAGATCAAAAAGGTCGACAATCTCTAACCAGAGGCTTTCCAAGTGGATATCTAACTGCATTAACTCTTGCAGGAGTGACAAGGAGTCCTGTGGCACCTTAAAGACTAACCAAAGTATTAGAGCATAAGCTTTCGTGGGATAATACCCACTTCGTCGGATGCATGAAGTGGAAGTAACTCTTGTTACTCTTGTTGCATTAACTCTTGTTACTGTCCCGTATCTTAGCACCCAGCAGAGAGCTCACCCTTCTGCTCTCCGGATCATCTCTGGTTACAGGCCTGCCTGTTCTTCTCAGCAAGGAGTCCCCAGTCATGTAGACTTGCCTTTTCCAGTGTTGTGATTCTCTGGTCTTCCTCCTTCTGTTCTTTCCGGTTTCTGGTCTTCTTGGTTTCTGTTCTCCCTTGTAATTTTCTGCAAGTCATCCTTTATCCTCCCGGAGCGCCAAACTCTGGCTATCTCCATTGACGCTTTCCTCTTCTTGTACAACTAGCCATTCTTCTCTTCTTCCTGGCCCTCTCATCTTCTGTTGCTACCTGCTGCTCTCCTTCCTCAGTTTCTAAATCATCATACCTGTTCCTGAGATCTATTTCTCCTTCACTAGCCCGTCTTTTCCTCTGCCTGGTTCTCGTAGTCACATGCTTCTACTGACCACTTTCTTCATCCAGCAGCATACCAGCACAGTTCTGAAGTCCAGCTTGCATCTGACCGTCCAGAGCAGTGGGGAGCTGTGTCTTCTCTGCTCTGCAGTCCTGGGTGCCTTGCAATGCCTTGCTGAAGTAGCTCCCACCTGGGCCGCTCACAAACAGCTTTTCAGCATGCACGCCACACCTTGGTTAAACTCTGGATCTCTCCAGCCTCAGTTGTACTCAGTGACCCCAGAACACCCCCAGTCTCAAACTTCCCCCCAGAAATGTGTGTCCTGCACTGCCCACCACTCTCCTGGACAATATAAAATATTCTAAGACATTATTTCCTTTAAGGGAATAATATGCCATGTTATTCTCTCACATAATTATTCATATACTTCAATTTCAACACACTGGTTTAGATAAATCAGTAAAACAAATTTATTAACTACAGAGAGAGAGAGAGATTTTAAGTGAGTACAGGTGATGAGGCATAAAAATCAGAAATGGTTACAAGAAAAATAAAGATAAGATGTTTATTAAAGCCTAACTTAACAAACTATATTAAAGTCATAAGAACATAAGAATGGCCGTACTGGGTCAGAGCAAAGGTCCATCCAGCCCAGTATCCTGTCTACCGACAGGGGCCGATGCCAGGTGCCCCAGAGTGAGTGAACCTAACAGGTAATGATCAAGTGATCTCTCTCCTGCCATCCATCACCCCCCTCTGACAAACAGAGGCTAGGGACACCATTCCTTACCCAGCCTGGCTAATAGCCATTCATGGACTTAACCTCCATGAATTTATCCAGTTCCCTTTTAAACCCTGTTCTAGTCCCTAGCCTTCACAGCCTCCTCCGGCAAGGAGTTCCACAGGTTGACTGTGCACTGTATGAAGAAGAACTTCCTTTGATTTGTTTTAAACATGCTGCCCACTAATTTCAATGGGTGGCCCCTAGTTCTTCTATTATGGGAACAAGTAAATAACTTTTCCTTATTTAACCAGTCAGGCAGTTTCTCATCACATTCTCCAGCAGATTACTGACTAAACTCTCAGGTCAGGTCCCCTTTTCCAGAGTCCAATGATTCCTTCCTTTTTCTCTTCAGGTGCAGTGAATGTAATGAGCAAGGACACAGAAAAGGGGGTGCCTTAGGGTGGTTTCCCTCTTTTTTATAGTTTCAGTTGTCTTCCCCCGCACACACACCTTGTAAAAACATTTCCAGCTGAGACAAAGAATTTATGTGGAAGAGTATTTCCTGCAAGTATTTTTCTTCCTGTGTCTTCCCTTCTTGCTTGATTAATGTAAATTAAGCAGAGCACACATTCCTTTGTTTAGGACAGACCTGTTTGCCAACTTCAGTTTAGGGCTCAGCTCTGGGGCTTGGAACTTGGTTTAATAACACTGTACAGGGGAATCTTGAAACATCACATACAAAGTTGTCACACATATTTTACCAGGACAATAATGATCAGCAAATTATGACTTTTCAAATGATACCTTTGTACAAAGATTATTACAATAGTGTGTAGAGTGTGAGTAATCTACCACAGCATGTCTCTCACCAACACCCTTTATAGTGATAATCAATATAAAGAAATCAGTTATTCTCTCACCATTGTCCTCACCTTCCTCAATTGTTCCCCTTATCCCTGCTGATCCAGGGGACCTATTGAATTTCTCACAGGCTTTCTGATTCTGATAGATTGAAATAATTCCCTGGCATTTGTTTTATGTCTCTGGCCTTTCAATCTTCTAGTTAAACTTTAGCCTATTCATTCCCATCATACACTTCACCCAATGTGCCTTTCTTTATACTTACTTTACAGGGTTCATATTTTAATATTTTCACTTTGCTGAAGGGTCCCTCTTTGGCTCCAACAACCCCTTGCTCCTGGCCAGGTGACAGGATGGGGTTTCTGTGTTTCTCCCCTTGCTGATTCCTTTGTTACCCAGGAGGTGCCAGGGTCTGGCTGCTGATGTAGCCTCCTGGCTGAGTCTAAGGATTGTAATTTCTCTGCTTTAAAGTATTTTTGACTTGCTTTCTTTCTGCAACAGAATGTGACTCTGACTCGTTTATCTGTGTTTTTCTTTTAGCCAAACTCCAGGCTGAGATCAGTAAGTCCCATCCCCCTCAGTATCACCCTCACGCGAGGGTTGTTTCCTGTTCAATGTGTCTGTGTTCATGGGTGTTCTCACTCCTCTGTCTGTGTTTGCTTGCAGGGTGGAGAATCGCCCAGCTCTATGCAGGTACAGTACATGTAGCTGATATTTTATCCATGGTGAGATCCACCTCCCCGTGGGACCTCTCTGCTCCTTTCCGTATGCAGAGCATTTTCCTATGGCATTCAATTGGCTGGAAACAGACTAGGGACCGAATAGCCAGGCAGCAGTTCTGCAGAAAAGGACCTCGGGGTTACAGTGGATGAGAAGCTGGACATGAGTCAACAGTGTGTCCTTGTTGCCAAGAAGGATAACGGCATTTTGGGCTGTATAAGTAGGGGCATTGCCAGCAGATCGAGGGACGTGATTGTTCCCCTCTATTCGACATTGGTGAGGCCTCATCTGGAGAACTGGGTCCAGTTTTGGGGCCCACACTACAAGAAGGATGTGGAAAAATTGGAAAGAGTCCAGAGAAGGGCAAGAAAAATGATCAGGGGCCTGGAGCACATGACTTATGAGGGGAGGCTGAGAGAACTGGGATTGTTTAGTCTACAGAAGAGAAGAATGAGGGGAGATTTGATAGCTGCTTTCAACGACCTGAAAGGGGGTTCAAAGAGGATGGATCTAGACTGTTCTCAGTGGTAGCAGATGACAGAACAAGGAGTAATGGTCTCAAGTTGCAGTGGGGGAGGTTTAGGTTGGATATTAGGAAACACTATTTCCCTAGGAGGGTGGTGAAGCACTGGAATGGGTCCCTAGGGCGGAGGTAGAATCTCCTTCCCTAGAGGTTTTTAAGGTCAGGCTTGACAAAGCCCTGGCTGGGATGATTTATCTGGGGATTGATCCTGCTTTGAGCAGGGGGTTGGACTAGATCCCTCCTGAGGTTCCTTCCCACCCTGATCGTCTATGATTCTATGACACCAGCTGCTGTGATCACTGTTCCCTCTGAGCTGTGTGCTTGTGTGTGTGTGCACATGCACCCAGATCCTTAACCCTGCGCACATGGCGAAACACCGCGCACACAGACATTTACACAGAAGCACAAAAATGTGCACAGAAGAAATTTTTTGCACACACAGCCTGTCAAAAATTAGCGGGAACATTGGCTGTGATCACTAACATTGTTAACTCCGCCATATGCCACACACCATGGTTAGAGCCCCCCCGGGCCCTGGACCAAGTGACAGAACACCTGTCACCTAGACTCGGAGTAATGGAGGGTGGGAAGGGACTTTGAGAGGTCATCTAGTCCAGCTCCCTGCACTAGAGCAGGGCCTAGACCAGGCCTGCACAACTCAGAAAGCAGCGAGAGCCATATTACCTCAAAAAAACCCAGCTGCGGGCCGAAAAGCCCCACTCTCGTCCCACCCCCATCTGCTTCCCCCCCACCCCACCGCTTGTCTTGCCCCACCCCTATGGGGCACACAGTGAACCCTTGCGGGCTGCATGTGGCCCCCAGGCCGCATGTTGTGCAGGCCTGGCCTAGACCATCCCTGACTGGGATCTGTCCAAGCTGTTCTTACAAACTCCCAACGACAGGGATCCCACAGCCTCCCTTAGAGTTTCACTGCCCCGAGCGTGAGAAAGTGTTTCTTAATCTCCAGCCTCAGTCTCCCTTGCTGAAGATTCAGAGGGGTCGCCGTGTTCGTCTGTGTCCACAAAAGCAATGAGGAGTCTGGTGGCACCTTAAAGACTGACAGATTTGGGTGTAACTTTTTGTGGGTAAAAAAACCCCATTTCTTCAGATGCATGGAGTGAAAATTACAGGTGCAGGCAATATATACTGACAGGATAATAATGTCTGCATCTGTCATTTTCACTCCATGCATCTGAAGAAGTGGGTTTTTTACCCACGAAAGCTTACGCCCAAATAAATCTGTTCGTCTTTAAGGTACCACCGGACTCCTCATTATTTTTCCTGAAGATTGTGGCCATCGTTCACTGGCCATCTCCCCAGATTGGCCTGCTGCAGGGAGAGGGACCGAATGTGCCGAGGCAGAGGGGTAGTGGCGGGAGGATAGATCTCTCCCCTCCGCCCCCCCAGAAAACATGGGGCAGGGAGACCGTGGCAGCCCCGGGCTGGGTGCAGGGGAGACACACGGGGTGGTCACATGTCCTGCCCTTTAGATTGTGCCCCCCCAGAATGGGGGAGGCCCGACTCATCAGGCCCCAGCACTGAAGTAATTGACACTGCCCCAGTGGTGGGGTGAGGGGGACTTAGCACCTCACCCCAGGGGCATATTTTTATTGGCTGGGTGTGCGGAGCTGTCCTGGGGGAGGCCATGGGCTCTCGCTCCTCTGCCCTTCGGGGGGGCGAAGGGAGGGACCCCGGGGCTGCTGTTTCCCGTCCCAGGAATGGCGGGGAAGGGACGTGGACACAGACCATGTCCCCGCATACGCTGGGAGGGGCGAACCCGGCTCTCCCAGCCGGTCCAGCCAGTCAGGGAGAGCTAGGCCCGGAGCAGAAATGCTGTCAAATCTCAGGGACTCACAGAAATCGCTTCCTAGCGGGGCCTGTCAACTCTGGGAGGAGTGTCCCCAGCCGGGAGCGGCTGTCTGAGGGGTGCGTGAGCCCCGAAGAGTCACCAGGAAGCATGTCAGTGCCATGTAGGGTGACCAGACAGCAAATGTGAAAAATCAAGACAAGGGGTGGGGGATAATAGGAGCCTATCTAAGAAAAAGACCCCAAAATCAGGACTGTCCCTATAAAATTGGGACATCTGGTCACCCTAGCGCCATGGGCCAGAGATCTCCATGGAGGCGGGGGACTCTGCTGGCAAAGCCGGGGCACCTCGATCCTAGGCGAGGAGCAAGGGGTGTTGTTATTATGGAGCCTGGTTGTGACTCCAGAGCTAAGGCCAGGAGTTGCTTCCCATCTTAGCCCCGCTCATCCCTCCTCTGCCTGTGCCGTTAAACTCCTTCCCTCCTGCAACGTCTCCTTCGCGCTCTCCAGCCTGGGGAAAAACTCTGGCTAGTTCAGGCCAATCTGACTGGGTACAGGGAGAAAATCAAATGTTGTGGGTTGAGCAGCGTCTGGTGTTTTAAGGGTTCATCTATGCGTCCCATGGCCTGAGTCTCAGAGCTGGGAGTGACGGTCCTGGGCTTATGATGCAGGGGTAAAAATAATCCGTGTCGGCTTCACAGTTTATTGGAGGGGGTTCACCAAAGAATACGAAGCGAGATCTTAAAGGAAAGTCAAACATCTATGCAGTGATTTTTAACACTGTAGCATGAACCCCACCCTGTCAACCCAGGCAGTAACAACAAGGAGTCCTTGTGACACTTTAGAGACTAACCGACTTATTGGGGCATCGGCTTTCCTGGGCTAGAACCCACTTCATCAGCTGAATGGAGTGGAAAATACAGTCAGAGGAGATATACACACAGTCCATGGAAAGATGGGAGTTGCCTTACCAACTCTAAAGAGCCAATTCAATTAAAGTAGGCTAAATTCACTGCCCTTTGCCAGGTCCACTGGCCAGACCAGACAGTCTCTACACAAAAGAATAGACACAAATCTGACATCAGGACTCATAACAGTCAAAAACCAGTCGGAGAACACGTCAATCTCCCTGGACACTCAATAACAGACTTAAAGGTGGCGATTTTGTAACAGAAAAATTTCAAAAAGAGACCCCCCAATGAGAAGGTGCTGAACTGGAATTAATTTGCAAATTGGATACCATCAATCTAGGGTTAAACAGAGACTAGGAATGGCTGGGTCATTACAGAAATTGAATCTATTTCCCCATGTTCAGTGTCCTCACACCATCTTGTCAACTGTCTGAAATGGGCCATCTTGATTATCACTACAAAAGAGTTTTTTTCTCCTGCTGATAATAGCTCATTTTTGTTAAATAGCCTTTTAGAGTTGGTATGGCAACTTCCACCTTTTCATGTTCTCTGTATGTGTGTATATATATATATATAAAATATGCATCTTCCTACTGTGTGTTTCATTCTACGCATCCGATGAAGTGGGCTGTAGCCTACGAAAGCTTCTGCTGAAATAAATGTGTTAGTCTCTAAGGGGCCACAAAGACACCTTGCTCTTTTTTTTGGTTTTCCATTGTTTTCTCAGGCTCAGACAAACCAACCACACATGGCCTAAAGCTACAGAGATTCCCTGGGGCCTGGCCGTCTCTCAACCCACCCCACCCGACCCGAGCAGGCTCCTCCTGACCTCCCTTGGTTCCTGCCTCTCTCTTCATTCCCTGTTTCAACTTGGCCCTTCTCTCACTTCCCTCTGTCCACTTAGCACCTGCATCTCTCCTCAGCCCCTCTTCCCACTTGGATTGTTCCCTCTTTCCTCCCTGATACCTGCCCCTCTCCTCACACCCTTCTTCCTGGTTGTCTCCTGCCCCTTTCTCCCATCTTCTAGTACCTGCACGGCTTCTTACTCACCTCTGTCCCCCTCCCCTCCACCCTGTAACTCACCCCTCTCCTCACCCCAATCTGCACCCTGCAACTGAACGTCTCCTCACCCACCCTCTGCCTCCGATTAACCCCTCTCCTCCGCTCCTCCCACACTGTGACCCCCTTCTCCTGCCCCTCAGATGCTAGCCTCTCTTCAGAGGGGGCCTTGACTCCTCTTAATGTGCAACAACCCCACAACACTCTGATTAGTGAGCACTCAAGTTGAGTTCCCATTGATCCCAGTGCCCAGACCCTGACTCTGTGACTCTCTTCCCCAGTGGACGTGACTCTGGATCCCAACACGGCCAATCCCTACCTCATCTTGTCTGAGGATCGGAAACGTGTGAGACACAGCGACACACGGTGGGATCTGCCTGACACCCCTGAGAGATTTGATACGATGGCGGTCGTCCTGGGCGCTGAGGGATTCGCCAGCGGGAGGCGTTACTGGGAGGTGGGGGTGGGAGACAAAAATGTCTGGACTCTGGGGGTGTGTAGGGGAAATGTGAGCAGGAAGGGACATATTCTGTTTGTACCTGAGCATGGCTACTGGACAATATGGCAGTGGGGTGATCAATTAACGGCCAACACCTCCCCCCCAACTCCCCTCTCCGTGAGCGTCAGGCCCAGGGAGGTCGGGATTTTCCTGGACTATGAGGCGGGCGAGGTCTCGTTTTACAACGTGACTGACAGGTCCCATCTCTTCACTTTCACCGACACCTTGTCCGGGACGCTCCGCCCTTATTTCAACCCTGAATACAATAAAGGGGGTACAAATACGGCACCCTTGATCATCTGCCCTGTCCCAGCTGAAGCCACAGGGAGTGTCTGTCCCTGACAGCGACACCCACAGCGGAGATTGTCCCCTCCCAGCACTGACCAGCCCCTAGGCCTGTTCCCCTGTTCCAGCCTCAGGCCTATGAGCTGGGGAACGGGCCGAGAAGTGGCAGGGGATTAGAATTGCCAACGCGCCAGAATGGCCGTGGAGTCTCCGGGGATTAAAGCCTCATGTTTAATTAAAGATTATATTGTGTGATGAAACCTCCAGGAATATGTCCAACCAATACTGGCAACCAAGCAACCCTACAGGGGAGCAGGCTGGAGGGGCAGAGGGGTGTATGGGTGCCATGTCATGGGCGACTGCTGCGGCCAAGGGTGGGGAGGAGGCTGCCGCAGCAGGAAGGGAAGAGCCCAGACCACAAGATGCGTGGGGTAGGGGGATATGAGAAAGGACTATAAAATCATGACTGGTGTGGAGAAAGTAGATAAGGCGGTGTTGTTTACTCCTTCTCATAACAAGAACTAGGCATTACCAAAATAAATGAACAGGCAGCAGGTTTAAAACAAACAAAGGGAAGTATTTCTTCACACAACACACAATCAACCTGTGGAACTCCTTGCCGGGGGATGTTGTGAAGGCCAAGAAAGGGTTCAAAAAAGAACTAGATAAGTTCATGGAGGACTAGGTAAGTTCATCAGTGACTATTAGCCAAGATGGGCAGGGATGGTGTCCATGGTTTCTGTCAGAAGCTGGGAATGGGCGACAGGGGATGGATCACTAGATGATTCCCTGTTCTGTTCATTCCCTCTGGGGCACCTGGCATTGGCCACTGTTGGTAGACAGGATACTGGGCTTTGGTCTGACCCAGTATGGCCGTTCTTATGTTTACTTTTCAAAAAACAAATTAAAAATAATGATAAATGATATTTTTGTCTTAGGTAGGCCAAACACTTAGAGCCTGATTCAAAGCAAACTGAAGTCAACCGGAGCCTTTGCCTTGAATTGCAGGGACTTAAAATCCATCTCTCTCAAGAGTGGCTATAGCCGGGGATTCATGAGGGTCTGGTTTGGGAATAGAGATTTGGGAGGAGTCCTGTTCTGGTAGGGAGTGTTCTTCTTTTCCGTGGGGGAAGGACAAGCAAGTCTTGTATGAATGAGGATGCTGTCAATAAAATGTATAAAAATGTTTGTTTTTTTCATTTTTAATATATCTTAAATAGTTGTAAATTCACCCCAATTTCATATCAAAATGTAACTCAAGCCCTAGGCGTTCCTATGAGAAAGATGAATGGGGAGATAGTAGGGATTGCGGAGATTTTATCCCCAATCTTTCCTTGGTACCCACCTTATCCCTTATCCTCTGAATTATCCTTTTGCTTCCTGCCCTTAACCTCTGAATCATCCTTTACTCCCTAATATGGTGGTAAGTTTCCCATTTTTCGAGACCCAACCTGTTTGCTTCCTAGTATAGCGATAAGTACGTCCAACCTATCTGCCTCCTAATATGGGGGTAAGTTAAAGCCCTACCTTACTGGCAGTAGATTGGGAACCTGAATAGCTAGCTTACAGTAAGGGCCTCAAAATGGGGAACTTTGTGGCTTGGGGGACGCTACTTGTAAGGCAATTGGCTTGGAGGACGCTGCTGTGAGGCAATTTTCTGTATTGCTCTCTTCTCTGTTACGCAGGGGGTCGCTGAGGAGAATTATGAGGGTAGGCCCGTATGGCCTGGATCTTGCCCTCAGCTCCCTTCAGGCTCGATCCAGCGCGGAGACCTCCTCTTATTCCCGCACCCACAATGCTCAGCATTGCACTGCCTAAGTCCCTTCTTATGCGGCACCCTGTGTAAACAGTCAGCTCTCCGCAGAGCACGGCTGAGCAATTCCTGGTTGATGTGGACATGGACAGCACAGGAAAACCCAAACTCTTCTCCTAGAGACGTGATATTCCTGGTGGGTGCAGGGGGGACAAACCTCCCACGACGCTCCCCGCAACAGCTGGAACTAGGACATTCAAGTGGAAGAAACAAGAAGAATTGTTTGTAATATTTTATTTACAGCAAGAAACTGGAAAGCAGGAAAGTAAAAACAGCTGAGAAGGAGCTTTAATAACCACGTTAGACCCACAATAGAGGTCTCCCTGTAGGATGGGGAGCAAGCAGATACCGGACACAGTGTTGGTATATAATACTCTTCACTGATTGCAAAAACCCTTTACTCACTTCTCATTCACACCCCAAACATCCTATACCAGAGTCCAAAAGTCAGAGTGGTTCCGATGGCCAGTCGAGGTTCCTTTCACTAGGACAGAATCATAAGATGTAGGGAGCCGGAGAAAACCACATTTATCTTCACACGGGACTCTGGATCAATAAGCAACTTTGATATGCAGAAATCGTAGGCACCTATTTATAGTCCGTTCCGTCACGTCATCGGTTCTTCACCTTTGTTGACGAGGCCTTCTACCCGCACAACTCCAAAGAGACAATCCTGGGTGGGCCGCCATGATCCAAGGCGAGAAGACTGAGGGGAGATTTGATAGCTGCTTTCAACTACCTGAAAGGGGGATTCAAAGAGGATGGATCTAGACTGTTCTCAGTGGTAGCAGATGACAGAACAAGGAGTAATGGTCTCTAGTTGCAGTGGGGAGGTTTAGGTTGGATATTAGGAAACACTATTTCCCTAGGAGGGTGTGAAGCACTGGAATGGGTCCCTAGGGAGGTGGGGGAATCTCCTTCCCTGGAGGTTTTTAAGGTCAGGCTTGACGACGCCCTGGCTGGGGTGATTTAGTTGGGGTTGGTCTTGCTTTGAGCAGGGGGTTGGACTAGATCCCTCCTGAGGTCCCTTCCCACCCTGATCTTCTATGATTTCCTCCAATTCTTATATGATTTTACATCAGGCCAGCTGGTGTTATTTCATTTTCTGATGATTTTCTGTATTTTTCTCAGAGCAGGAGATTGGTTTTGCACAAAGAGTTCTAATAGTCCCTTAACCTTAAGTCCTTGCTTCAGTTGCTAACTTGCAATGCACGCATTCATGTCACGCGCACGCCATTCGTACCAGGCCTCAATGATCTATAACATATGACATGGGTGTATGACTCACAATGGGTATTGATAGATCTAGATATAGATCCCAACAGCCACAGTGTATGGAAAGGAGATCTCCAGCTACTGAGAACAGTTTTCTTAATGGCACTATAACTGCACAAAGGTCCAAGAATTGATATAGGAAGTTAATGAGTTACAGTTAATTAACAGTTAGTTAATCTGTCCCTCTTTTTCCTCCCTTTTCTTTCCTACTGTCCTTTCCTACTCATGATTTTTCCAGCCTTCACTTTCCATCTCTGTTTCTTTTCCTGTCTCTCTCCCTTCTCTCCTCTCCTTCCTGCCACAGATCATCCCCCTTGGTTTGGTTTCTCCATTCTTTTCTGCTGATTTTATCTATTCCCCTCCCGGCTGGTTACTCCTTTCACTCTTCATTTCTATTTTTCACCCGTTCTCCGGGACTTTCCATTTATTCTTGTTTTATTTTAGTTCACCTTTTCTTCTTCCTCCTTCTGTTCATTCTGGGTAAACTAGGGTGACCAGATGTCCTGATTTTATAGGGACAGTCCCGATTTTTGGGTCTTTTTCTTGTATAGGCTCCTATTACCCCTCAACCCCCTGTCCCTATTTTCCACACTTCCTGTCTAGTCACCCCAGATTAAACCAGCCTGTCCCTGTCTCTCCCAGTGCTGCCAGCCTCAGAAGTTAAAAAAAAAAGCAGGAGACTGACCCAAAATGATGATTTTTTTAAAAGAGTCTATAATGGTTTTCGATCTATCTGTACCTCGGCCCATCCCCCACGTGTGTGTGAGACAATCACTGTGTTACCAGCTCTCCCGGCATTATAGGGGAACGTGACTTTGGCCCCTGGGTCTGGCTGGGAGACCCCCAATGAGATCTAATGATGCAGATTTGTGGGAAATGCTCCCTGCCGGTGCGGTGCTTCCACGTTCTCCCCCCACCCTAATTAATTCTGTGTCTGGCCACCTCCACATCTGCCTGTTCCCAGCCCGGCTGTTAAGTCCCTCCCGTGCCCGCTCCCCACAATCTGCCCCCCAGGGCTCCTATGCTACTTCTGCAGCTCCAGGTAAGGTGACCATACAGCAAGGGTAAAAAATCAGGACAGAGGGTGGGGGGTAATAGGAGCCTGTATGTAACCCTTCTGCCAGCAACAAGGGCCGGGTTCAGTATCCAGGGGTTGTGTTCCAATAACACAATACAAAACTGGCTTGACCCTCACCCAGTGACCTGGGACAACCATATACCACCCCCCACCCCGAGGGTGTCTCTAAGAGGCAATACTTCCCCTCTCACAAGCACAGAGTCTGAGTGTACCAAAAGCCTTTTAATAACAGAGAGAAACAATGTGGCGTTATGTTGGGGAAACACCACAAACAGGATTCGTAACACAAACGATGAGTGAAGAGACCCACCCCAAGCAAATTGGGCCATTTCTCTGCCCTTTGGTTCTTGAGTCCAGCAACCCAAAAATCACCCAAAGTCCAACAACCCCAAAGTCCAGCAGCCCAAAAGTCTCTGTCTCTGGTCAGTGCAGCCCCAGAGATCAAAAGTTCATCTGCAGAGTTTCCCCACCCAGCATGGGTAGAAATGGGGGGTAGGTTAAGGGTCACCTTACATGCTCCAACTGCCCTGCCGCGCCGTAGGGCAGCTACAAAGAGAACAGACCCCAACTCCCCCCTGTGCTTGGGGAGGCAGGTTCACTGTTTGATTTCTGTCCTGCAGATCAGTCAAGCCCTGGGCACTGGGATTAGTTACCAGTTTCTCTGGCACTGCAGCTTCACTGGGGTCACAGATGTGATGGCCAAGTGTTTAAAGTGATAGACTGGAAATCCCCTGGGATTCCCCTGCTCCGGTTTGACTCCTGCTCCCCGTGTGAACGGCCTTCTAGCCACAGTTTCTAAGCAGAGCAATACATCTCTCCACACCCGGGAGACGCTCGCAATTCACTTCCCATCCCAAGCAAACCCTGTTCTGCTATGTCCATAGAGATGCCGGGATCCTACCTCCCACGGTGTCCCTGAGGCCTCCTGGCAAATTCTCAGCTCCCAAAGCCTCTGCCCTCACCTAGCACCCCACGACTGAACCCCAACCCCAGCTGCTGCTCCTCTCTAGAGCTCAGACAATTTGGGAGCCTTCCCTGAGGCCTGAGGCTCTGGGAGAGACAGATTGTCTGAGACGTCCGAGTGCTGGGAACCATACGGCCACCGCCTGAATCAGGGGCCTGTTCCAGCCCTGAGTCTGAGCTCCCGGGATTCCCCGCCCCAGAGCAGGGGCCCCCAGATTACAGCCTGAAAATAGGCCTGAGAAACTAACTCTTGTTCTCCCTGCATCACAGCTGGGGGTGGAATCATCCCTCCATTGCCATAGGGTATGTGGGTATCATGCCATAGCTCTGTGCCAGGCACAAAACCCGCAAAGGGCCAGGCTGGGCTATTTCCACCATCCCTGCAGATGGGCAGCGTGGCCAATTGCAGCTGGGACACCAGGCTTTGCTACCAGGCAGCTCAGGGTCTGGCTCCATTCTCTGTCCAGCCCCGGTCTATTTCTACCACTAAACACCGCACTGGTGGACACGAAAAATGAATCCCAAAGTCCCCTTCGTCAGCCCTGGAAATGCATTTACCCTTATGTTGGGCCTCAGAGAATTAAACCAACATGTCTGTGAAAAGAGGGGAGTTGATTTCAATCCCTTGTCACTATCAATGTGCAAACCAGGAAGCTGTTGCTTTTCATTCCTGATGTTCTGTCGCCATCACGTGGCCATTCGGTCTCAGTCCCTTGAATTCAAAAATTGGGTTTTTTTCCCCATAGAAACAATATTTTCCTCACAGAGACACAGGAGCGGATTGATCTACAAAGGGAAGGTGATTCCAAGGAAGTGCTGGGAAAAGAAGGGAACCTTCTCAGCATCACTAAATTAATGTTTTAGGCCTCACGTAAAGAGAGAGAAAATAAACCGCTTAATTTGAGCTACTAGTCATAGCATGAAATAAACCATTTTATGGTCAATGAGTTGTGGTCATTTAAATAATATGAAAAATGTGTCTTGGGCAAAGCATGTAAACCTCTTTGCATTCAAAAACCCACTTGATATTGTTAATATACTACAGAACATTTAAAGAAGTTAAGAAAGATTTGCTTATAAATTAATGTGTTCTGT
>ML679018.1:696-12596 GCA_007922305.1 Dermatemys mawii
GGTGGCGCTGTAGCACACGCTCAAGAGGAAGAGGGTGATGAAGACTGAGATGGTGGCCCAGAGGCCGTCGAGCTCATCGTTGCCGTCCTCAGTGCAAAACTCACCGGACACGATCACCTCTGTTAGGGGGAGAGAAAGAGACGTCAACTCCGACTTAGCCACCATGACAGAAAGCGCTCGGACTGTGTGTCCAACACCAGTGCGCCTATTCTCTTCTCTACCCATCCTTCCATCCCTCCACTCATCTATCTCTGGATACATCCATCCATCAGTGACCACAAATCATCCATCATTCCATCGCTAGACACACTCCTCCTTCCATTCATCCATCTCTAGACACATCAATCCATCTGCCCATCCCCACTCACCCCTCCTTTCATAGATGATCACAAACCACCTATAGATCCACCCATCTATCCATCTCTAGACACCTCCCTCCCTCCCCCACCCATATTTAGATCCATCCATCCATGACAGTATTCCATTGATCTCCAGAAACCACCCATCCATTTCTAGACACCTCCATCCATCCATCCATCCCCACTCACTTCTCCATTCATCCGTGACCACAAACTATTATTAATCCATTAATCCGTCCCTAGAGAACTCCATCCATCCATCTATGCCTCTCCACTTCACACCATCTGTGACCACAAATTGCCCATTAATCCATCAGTCCATCCTTAGACACCTCCATCCATGCAACCACCCTAGATGCACCCCTCTAGCCATCCATGTTTAGATACACCAATCCATTCCTGACCACAAACCATTATCCCTAAACACACCCCTTCACCCATCCATAAATGTCGACAACCCCCACCCACATCCATCCATTCATCGCTAAACACAGCCCTCCATCCGTCCATCCATCCTGGACCAAAACCCATCATCCCTAAACACACCTCTCCATCCATCTATCCATGACCACAACCCTCCCATCCATCCATCCATCCATCCGTAGACACATCCCTCCATCCATCCATCCCCAAAACCTATCCATCCATCCATCCATGTCCACAACCCCCTCAACCATCTGTCCATCCCTAGGCACATCCCTCTATCCACACAAACTGTCCATCCATCCATCCATACATCCACTGTCCATCTCTAGACACCTCTGTCCATCCATTCATCCCTAGACACAGCCCTCCATCTATCCATCTCTGACAACAAACCATCATCCCTGGACACACCACTTCATCCATGAGCACAACCCCCACATCCATCCATCCCTAGACACAACCCTCTATCCATCCATCCCCACAAACTATCCATCCGTCCATGCCTCTACTGTCTATCTCTAGACACCTCCATCCATCCATCCATCCATCCCTAGACACCCCACTCCATCCACCCACCAGCCCCTGCCCGCTGTCACTCATCCCATGTGGCCCTGGCCCTACACCCTGGCACTGAAGCTTGGCTGCGTGTTGAATTTCTTTGTGCCTTAGTTTCTCTGCCTGTGAAAGGTGGCTCAGGATCCCTCTGAGGTGTGTGAGGTGCCGGGATGCTGCCATGGAGGGGGGGAGCTCCCTAAAGACCAGGATGGGTGGATTTCACACATGTGCCTCCATGACCCTGCTCCCAATGTAACTAAACACTCAGGAGTCACTTCAGATGGAACACAGCCACCTCTGGGCCTGTTTATACAGGGCTCTCTGCCCAGGTACAGCCTATAATTGCCCGGACTCTGGGATGTGGGGATTTGAACACTGTCACTTTTATGAACAGAGCCACAAGTATTTTAAGGATGGGATCTAAGGTTTCTTTCTGATATGAAAGATTCTGCTTCCTGAAGCATGGTGTCCCCTACTGAGCCCCTTGCCCTAGAGATGCCTGGAGAACAGGTGCGTGGATCTGTGTGGGTGTGTTGTGTGTCTCTCTGTGGACACAAACATGGCAGCCCAGGTGGGAGGGTCCCTGGGTCATGCCATGTTACAGGTGTGTCCATCTGCACTGGACTGAGCTCTCCTCCAGCCAACCCCTCCAATTTCTTACTCCATGTGCCCCTGAGTTGCCCCCAGGATAACAGCCCTAACACTGCAGCTGCAGGCTACCGCTCTTTAATGCCGGGTCTGAGCTCTGTGCTCGGCGCTGGTGGGTTTGGTACCTGCGCTTGCCCATCCAGCCTTGGGGCTGATACACATGTGGGTGAGAAGGGGGCTGGGTAGGAGATGGGGCTCATGGTGGGGGCCATAGGGGTATCTGCATCGTGTGTCCCACATCACTATGGGCCTGGGCCCCCTATGTCACGAGAGCTGGTGAGAATTTACGTGAGTTCCTGTTTAGCATCTGCTCCAGATAGTGCCCGGTCTGAGCTCTCTGCTCAGCACTGGTGGGTTTGATTCCTGTGCTTGCCCATCCAGCCTTGTGGCTGATACACATGTGGGTGAGGGGGCAGTGTGTGAGTGAGGGGCTGGGTAGGAAAAGGGGCTCATGGGGGGCGCTTAGGGGTAACTGCATCATCTGTCCCACCCCACTATGGGCCTGGGCCCCCTATGCCACCAGAAATTGTGAGATTCATTTGATTCCCTGCTTAGTGTGTGCTCCAGATACCAGTCCTACTACTGCAGCTACTTTGTGGGGACTGAGTCCCAGGAGCTGAGCCCTGCTGTGGGGTGTTTGCTGTATGTTGGCCTATCTCCCCCTCCCCGGCTCCCACTGAGGGTAAGGGGTAGAGGAAGGCCCCTTAGCCTCTTAGGCTGCAGAGGAGGTGTATGTGGGGGTCAGGGCATTTTAATTACCTTCCCTCCACGGACTCTGTCTGGAAAAACTCCATGGGGTATCTGCTCCCCTCTGGGTAAAAGGGTGTGTAGGGCAAATCCTGATCCTGGTAAGGTGGCTCTCTAGGTATGCATTGGTTATAGCCTAGCGAGGATCTCACCTCAATGAGATGCCAGGGGTGGCTTGTCCATCCACCTGCCCACCAAGCTATCCCAGGCTCCATCCATCCTTATCTCTAACCATCCTCTATATCTTCCATCCATTCATACAGATCTATACCCCTCCATTCGCCTACCTCCCCATCCATCCATCCATCCATCTCTGTCATTATCCCTAATCATCCATCTGTTCATGCTCACCATATCTTCTATCCATACATGCAACTCCGTTCACTTATCTATCATCCCTTTATATATTATCCATCTCCAACCATCCATCACCATCTCTCCCCATTGACACACTCAGTCATCCATCCATTCTTTGCCATATTCACTCATCCATTCATCCTCATTTATGTATCACTGAACATCTGTACCAGCCCATCCATCCGTCCATCCCCATCGGCACTGATCCACTACCATATGCACCCACTCATCCATTCATTTATACTCCTTCCTTCTCCACCCATCCCCATCTCTAGCCATCCATCTATCACAGTACATCTCTGGTCATCCATTTATCCATTCCTTCATCCTTCAGTATGGGTACCCCTCCAACCTTCACCATAGATTTATCCATCCATCCCCATCCACTTATCCATTAGCATTGTGCCCGCAAACTATCCACCCATCATTCCCTCGGTGCAGTGCAGTCTAGTGGGACTGGGTGAGACTTTCAGAACACCTGAGTTCTGTTTCCAGCTCGGTAATGGACATGACTTTGGGCAGGTCCCTTCCTATCTTGGTTTTTCTGTTTCTTCTCCCTCTTTCTCTATTTAGGTGTGAGCCCTTTGACACAGGGACTGTCTCCCACAGTGTCTGTGCCATACCCAACCCAACAGGGCCCTATCTGAATTGGGGGCAGAGGTGCTACTTAAATCTAAATAATAATCTCTCTCTCTCCTCTCCTAATAATATCTCTCTCCTCTCCTCTTCTCTCCTCTCTTCTCCTCTCCTCTCTGTGATATCTGTTGGCCTATGAGTCCTTCCCTCTGAAATATGTATGTATCCATCTAACCATTTCTTTGATCACCTGGCCTTCCAAGTGAACTGGGCTTGGACATGTCTGTTCCTTTGAAGTATGTATGTGTGTAACTGTCCATCTACCCCCCTCTCCATCACTGCTTCCGTGATGTGTATGTACCCATATATCTACCCTTCCTTCCTTCCATGGCATCCACCCATCCTTACTTCTATTGCATCTACCCAAGTACCTGTCATACTTCCTTCCATGCCATCAACCCATGTATCTACTTATCCTTCCTTCCATGCCATCAACCCATGTATCTACCTATCCTTCTTTACATGCCATCAACCCTTCCTTCCTTCCATGGCATCTGTCCATGTATCTACCCATCTTTGCTACCATGGCATCAACCCATCCTTACTTCCATTGCATCTACCCAAGTACCTCTCATACTTTTTTCCATGGCATCTATCCATGTATCTACCCATCCTTCCTTCTGAGGCATCTACTCATGTATCTACCAATACTTCCTTTCATGGCATCAAATCATCCTTACTTCCATGACATCCACCCATCCTTACTTCCACTGCACCTACCCAAGTACCTCTCATCCTTTCTTTCATGGAATCTATCCATGTATCTACCCATCCTTCCTTCCATGCCATCAGCCCATCCTTCCTTCCATGGCATCAAATCCATGTATCGACCCATCCATCCATCCATCCATCCATGGTATATATGTACCCATACAGGATCTGGGAATTGGCATCCCAGCCTTGTAGCACCTTGGCTTCTCCCAGCCTGCAACCTGGGACCTCGTCCACCTTGGGTGATCTGCAGATTTCACCCAGTCACACCACAAGAAGGAGACCTGGGGGTGAGCTCAGACTAGTTCCATTTATTCACTTGTCATTGAGGGCACAGAGATTATTTACAGGAAGCTGCACTGGGCAATGCTAGCAGTGGGGCTGGGAGGAGCCATTTTCATTTACCGGGGACTTTGCTGATGCTGCGTTGGGTGAACTTCTGCTGCAGGGCTTCGTGGATGACCATGCAGGTGTAGGTGTCCCCACTGCTCCAGCTGTCCTTGCTGACTTTCAGTTTGCTGTAGAGGAAGAAGTTCGAGTCGCCGGCTCCATCCTTCATGGGTGGGATGGTGATGTATTCCATGCTCTCATCGCTTTTGTGGTTCTTCATCCACTGCACCGAGATGTCCTCGGGGAAGAAGCCCCGCACCAGGCAGGTGAGGCTGACGGAGTCTTCGGGGCAGCTCAGCTCCTCGTTGTGGGGGGCCAGGAGGTAGACTCCCGGGGCAGAGCGCTTGCCTTTGGTGGGTGGGGATGGAGGACACAGATGAGTCATGCACATTACTTGTCTGGGGCACATGGGGATAAGGATGGTGTGTGTGTGTGGGGGGCGGGGGGCAGTAGGAACATCCCCTCTCTCCTCTAGGATGGAGGGACTGGGGGCTGGTAGACCTGGTGCACAGGATGGGGGATGGATGGTCTCCATCTCACATGGGAATGTAAAGGGACCCAGGGCCGGGATCCCAGGTTGTTGGGGGTTGTGGCTTTCCCTGAAGGAGCATCCCTCCCTGCCGTGGGCTGGGATAGGGGAGTCTCTCCCCTTAGGGACCCTGCTGGCCTCTTACCTGGCTTCTTGGAGATGGATTTGATGAGGGGTGAGGGCAGCTCCGAGTGCTCCACTTTGCAGGTGAAGGTCTCTCCGTCCTCCCAGTCGCGGGTGAAGATGGGCATGGAGCTGGAGGCGGTGAAGGTGCCATTGAACTGCTCATTGACGACCAGGGGATCAGGAACAATGGACCCTGGCTTCTCCCTGGACCAGACCACCTGGAGGCCAGAGTCGCTAGGCAGGTTCATCACCAGGCAGGTGAGCATGGGGTTCTGGGCCACATAGAGAGCGGCGGGAGATGGGGACACCAGGAAAACCTGAATGTTGCTGGGAGATGTTGTTTCTGCTGGGGAAAGGAGAGCCCAGGTCAGCCGCTGGGACTGGTCTCCCCTGCCAAGCCCATCCCAATCTACCCCCCACTCCTCTCTCCGCTCAAGCCCAGCCCAGTGTCCCCCTCCCCTTCCCAGGCATCCTTGCTCTGCTCAGCGTCACCTCTGCACTTGCGGGCGTGGTCCTGCTCTACGCTTTCGGAGCCCGGGTGGGACACCTGGCAGGTGTACGTCTTGCCCTCCAGCCACTCTTCCTGGGAGACACTGGCATTGCTGTGGGTGCTGAAGGTGCGCCCGCTGGCATCCTTCTTGGCAGGGGCAGTGGCACCAGAAAGTTTCCCAGGCAGGCCGTCCACCAGCCATTCCACCGTCAAAGACTCGGGGTAGAAGCCGGAGATGAAGCAGAGCAGCTGGATGGCATCTGACTTGCTGGTGCAGGAGGAGTGGAGGACGTGCACCTCGGGGGCATGGGGTTCAATGGGGGTGCGCTCTGGGGGAAGGGTGAGAGGGATTAGTTGTACAGACCCCTCCTGAGCCGCTCCCCACCCCCTGCAGTGCGGTGCCCAGTTTGGTGCCCCCTGCCCCTTTCCCAGCATAGCAGCGCCCATCACGTCTCTTTGCCTGGTGTCTCCTCATCCCTCCACCCCTCGGGGTGGGGTCTCTCCCTCTCCATACCCAGCACTATCTGCCTGTCCCCATTCACTCCCATCTCATGGGGGTGTCTCTCTCCCTCCGGCCACCCCCCACCATGGCGACTCCATCAGCTCACAGCACTAGCAGGCTCCCAGGCTCTCTGCCTGTCGCCGTCACCCAATCAGGGACCTGAGCGACTCCCCTCCCTTCCCCTCCCCCCGTACTGCACCACCCCCTCCCTACTTGGGATTTCCTTGGAGATGCTGGAGCTGGTGGGCGGGTGCTGGACGGTGCAGCGATAGGTGTTGGACTCCCAGCTGGTGGTTGGGACGGTGACCTGGCTGCTGAGCGTGTAGAGGCCGCTGGAAGTTTGCAGCGCGGAGGGATAGGTCTTCACGCCGGGGGCGGCGACCTTTGGGTTCCACGTCACAGTGACCGGCTCGGGGAAGTATCCTTTGGCCAGGCAACCGAAGCTGACCTGGGGGGTGCTGCCTTCACTGTTGCAGGAGGTCAGGGGGAAGACAGACGGGGCCGTGGGGCTCACTGCAAAGGGAGAGAGAGTGAGGCCATGAGACACACCCCTACTGAGACCCTACCCTGCTCCGGGCAGCACAGGCCCCTAGCGTGGCAGTGGGGCCAGCGCTCAGTGCTGGGGAAGAGCGTCCCCTAATGGCACCCCACTCGCTCCATTCAGCCCAGCAGACAGTTTGTGGTGAGTTTGTGCCTGAGATCAGCTGCCCCCCGTCTTTCATGTTGTCACAGACTGGCCAGGAGCAGGACCCCCAATTCACTTTTTGCTAAACAGACCCTGTCTGTGATCGGGGGCCCCATTACATCAGGTGCTGCAGAGAGACACAATGACAGACAGTCCCTACCCAAAAGACCAAATAGGCAAGATAAAGGAAGGGTCAGAGAGGAAACTGAGGCAGAGAATGAGGATGGGACCTGGTCACAACAGGTGAGTGGCACAGCCAGGCAGAGAAACCAGGAGTCCTGTGTGCCAACCTCTGCTCTATGGACTGGATGATTCATTGCGTTGGTGGGGCTGTTCCGCAGTAACACGGGTGGATTTCACAGTGGAGGGTTGTTCCCAGTAATTTGCACCGGGTTTTCTCAGAGGAACCAAAGGGAATTAGGTGCCAAAGTGGCAGAGAAATTCCCTTTGGAGATATCACAGCGTCTGCAGCTAGAAAAGAACCCAAGTTTTTGACCAAGGAACTGAAATTGAGGGACACTTCTGGGCTCTCCGAAGAAGTGCCGAACCACCAATGTTTGGGTCTTCAGGTCTCCAGGTGACAACGTGCAGATGTGATACTAGCAATTTTAGACTGGGTACGAATATTAAATGTTATATTCTCATTAGGCTCCTAGGTTAATTGCTAACAACATCAGCCCCTAGTGTCCAATTAGGAATTCTGTAGATCAGACACAGTCTTGGCTCCTATTCCAAGGGGCCAGTTTGCTGCGATGACTCCTAATTCTGATGCTGGGATGCTTGATACCTGACGGGAGACACCAAAACCCTAGTGCTCAGCGGGCCAACGTGGGGAGGTTAGGGTTAGAGCTGGGGTTATGGTTAGGGGTATAATTGGTCATTAGGACTTGTATCACTGTGGTCTAGAAAACCCCGTCTAGGATCAGGGACCTCTTGCGCCAGGAGCTTGACAGAGAAATAACAACGAGACTCTGCTGATCCCAGAACCACTGTAGGCTAAGCAATCTCAAGTCAGGGTGGGGGATAAGGTTGGGACGTTCGGGTTAGGGGTTGAGTTTGAAGAGAGGGTCAGAGTTGGGGGTCAGAGTTAGATAATAGGGGCTAGAGACCTGGGATTAGGGTTGGGATGTTTGGGTTAGGGGTTGGGTTTGAAGAGAGGGTCAGAGTTAGGGAGTAGGGACTATTGAGCTGGGGTTAGAGTTGGGATGTTCGGGTTAGGGGTTGGGTTTGAAGAGAGAGTCAAAGATGGGGGGTCAGAGTTAGGGAGTAGGGGCTAGAGAGTCAGGGTTTGGTTTGGGATGTTCGGGCTAGGGGTTGGGTTTGAAGAGAGGGTCACAGGTGGGGGTCAGAGTTAGGGAGTAGGGACTATTGAGCTGGGGTTAGGGTTGGGATGTTCAGGTTAGGGGTCGGGTTTGAAGGGAGGGTCAGAGTTGTGGGTCAGAGTTATGGTGTAGGGGCTAGAGAGCTGGGGTTCAGGATGAGGTCAGGATTATAGGGAAAGGGTGATGATTAGAGTTTTGGGTTTGGGTTTGAAGAGAGGCTCAGAGCTGGGGGTCAGAGTTCAGGTATAGGGGTTATAGAGCTGGGGTTCAGGATGAGGACAGGATTATAGGGAAAGGGTGAGGATTATGGTGTTGGGTTAAGGAGCTGGTGCATCTGTCAGCGGTTAGGAAGCTGGGGTTCGCGGCATAGTTAGCGAGTTAGGACGGAGTTGGGGGTCTAAGTAGCTGGGTTTAAGGTTTGGTTCAGGATCAGAGCTCTACAGTTAGAGTAAAAAATCTGCCCTCCCCCAAGCTCCGTAGTCAACTGGTTGTCATGACCCCTAACTCACGACCTTCCTAACCTGATTCTCACTCAAGGAACCACTCGTCTCCTAACTACTCTGGATGAAGATTTTGCTGGACATTTTCCTAAACTGTCCAGGAGAATCTCCCAGGAATTCCCGCTGCCTGACCGTCTAGAGGCCTGACCTGGAGGTGCCGTGGGGAGCACTTCCTGGGGTCTGCGTCTCTGGGAGTTTAGCTGGAGACATCAGAGCTTGATCCTCAGGGAAGGGAGCCCAGCATGTCTCCAGCTGAGTGCACCGCAAAACGGAGCCCGCTCCACGCAGAGGTAAATGAGGCACCTGAACTCTGAGCTGTCACCGAACAGGGGCCAACAGGTCCGTCCTGCCCCAGGCAGCCAGGCTCCCAGGGAGCGGTGCTGGGAACTCCCCTTGATCAGCTCTAAGCACGGAGCAGGAGCACAGAGCCGGTGGCCAGAGAGACGCCGTCCTGCACTCGGGGAGTTCAGGGGTTTACCCGGACAACGGACGCACCAAAGGAGAAATTTATGCCTCAGGTTAGACAGTTTTTGGTTGCAAATATTTGCAACTGGGCAAAAGAGAGGAGACAATAGAAGCCCCTTAGACACAATTCATCTGTTCCCCCAAACCTCTAGTTGTACCCCCCCAACCCCGAGTGCCCCACATCTGCTAATGGCCTCTGTCCTGACCCCCCAGCCCACTGCTAGCCCAACCCTGCCCCCCAGCTCTGCTGGTGCCCTTCACTCTCATCCCACAGCCCCCTGCTAGCCCAACCCTGGTTCCCCCAGCTCTGCCGGTGCCCCCCACTTGCATCCCACAGCCCCCTGCTAGCCCAACCCTGGCTCCCCCCAGCTCTGCCGGTGCCCCCCACTCCTGACCTGCAGCCCCTGCTAGCCCAGCCCCTCACTTGCAAACTACAGCCCCTGCTAGCCCGGCCCTGACCCCTCCCCACAGTCCTGCCACCCCAGCCTTGCCAGTGCCCCTCACTTCTGACCCACAGCCCCCTGCTAGTCCATCCCTGGGCTTGGTCCCTACAGTTCTTTCAAAGCGTTTATTCTAGCTTCAAGGTGGAGGGAGATAAGCCCCTCTGTTCCCCCATCTCTGCCTGGGGGTAAGCGGGGGTAGAGCCAGCCTGTGTGACCCTTTCTGGCCCCGCCAGCATATCCAGGCTCTGCGGGGAGCCAGGCCCTGGTATAGGGTCCATCTGGGGGGATGTACCTCACTGCCCTTCACAGGTCAGAAGAGAGCACAACACTCCTGCCTCCCTGACCCCAGCTCTAACCCACTAGACCCCACAGTCCTCCCAGGGCTGGGGAAAGAACCCAAGAGTCCTGACTCACAGCCCCTGCTACTCTAACCCACTAGACCCCACTGTACTCCCAGAGCTGGGGAAAGAACCCACGAGACCTGGCTCCCAGCCCCCCCTACTCTAACCCACTAGACCCCACTGTCCTCCCAGAGCTGAGGGGAGAACCCAGGAGTCCTGGCTCCCAACCCCCAGCGCTAACCCACTAGATCCCACTGTCCTCCCAGAGCTGGGGAAAGAACTCAGCAGTCCTGGATCCCAGCACCCCCACTCTAACCCACTAGATCTCCCCTCCCCTCCCAGCGCTGGGGAAAGAACCCAGGAGTCCTGGCTTCTAGCACCCCCAGCTCTAACCCACTAGACCCCACTCCCCTCCCAGAGCTGGGGCGGGAAATGAGGCGTCTTGCCCCCTCTAGTACACTCTCCACCCCATTTATCCCTGGTAGGGATAAAACACCCTCTACACTCATGTGACAAGCCAATAGAAGCCGCTGTCCTGTAATTTACTCACCCAATCACTGGCCATGTTGGGTTGTGGCCCGGCACTGTAGACCGGGGGTTCTGTCCGGGAGTCCAGCTCTGCTCTGTGTCTGTTGTGTGGCTCTTCTGAGTTATCTTTGCGTGTCAGACAGACCCTCTCCCCCCCGCAATATGGTAGTCAAGATAATAATAGATTGAAAACAAGAGATGACGCCCACTGAGTAGCTTTCACTGTTACAGCTCGTGAGAAGGTGTGAAAATTGGACAAGTGGGCGAGTGCAGGGGGCTAAGATCAGGCTGAAAAAATAAGCTTGGTGTGACTTTCACTTGCCTTAACTTCCCCTTTTCAGCCCAGGTTGTTTGTTTGTTGGTCAGTTTTCCGCAGAGATCGGTCAAGAAGGCTGCAGAGCTCAGAAAAGATTGAGGCCTCAGTGGGGGACGGGGGGCGTCTTTTTGAGAACCTGCCATGTGGGAGGGTGAAGACGGAGACTTTACGGCTGTCCTGGAACTGGGGATGAGACCCACGAGTCCTGACTCCCAACCAGCCAGGAGGGGAAGACTGATAGTGGGTGTTTGGGGATAGATAAACGTGCTGTACATAGGTCCACACATGAATCATGTCTCCCTTCTTGCCATCTTTTCTTTCTTTTAACATTTTCGGGCAGATAGACTTCACTATACGAAGGGTGTCTTCTTCTCCTTGCTCCTTGCAGGTGGTGAGAAGGAGCTGGGGGGTTCCTCGCACCATGACTGGTGGTGGAATGTCCATGGCAATTTGACAGGTTTAGAACTCATGGATCCATGGAGATTCAGGGCACAAGAAGGACTCACTGTGATCGGTATCTCCCCCGGTGATTCCTGGCCCAACCCCCACCGTCTGGTCAAGCAGAGCAGTTAGAAAGAGAGGCCCAAGCTGGCTTGAAAGACTCCGAGTCATGGAGAGTCCACCACAATTCAGAAATAAGGACTGCAAGCCCAAAATACTGGGAAAAACCAGCTGGGAGTGGATATTTCACCCTCAGTGAATTTCCCTGGACCTGTCAGGGTCCCAGAGAGGCAGATTGAAGAGCCCAGAACGTGAGGTGTATGGTTTGAAAGATCCGTTTGCAGAGAAGGGCAGGGACCAGAGGAGAAAGGGCACATGTTGAG
>VOCN01040220.1:0-17336 GCA_007922305.1 Dermatemys mawii
AACCTTTAAGTGTTCAATTGACATGACCACACATTTTTGAACAAAGCATAATAAGATTTTGTAGTAACTTAGCACAATAACACTATCAAGTATGATGGTTATTTTTTTAAAAAATGATTACACATTTTGTGCATGCTAACTTTTATACTTTTCTGCACAGAGCAGCATCACTATGTAATGCTTTTAGGAAAACATATATATATTAATGTTCACTGAAGTTTACAATCTTCTATATTAATTAATTCAGTAGGAACTCAAAGGCAGCATTATCATTATCTAATTCCTTTCTTTAACAAGCACGATGAAAAAAATCAGCGTTAGATTATCCCCAATAAGAGAACTATGTCAACAGGCATCATGTGAAAATTACGGAAGTAAAAGGAAAATAGTGCCCATTTTCTATGTAGAAAACAGAAGAAAAATAATTTAAAATGTTGATGTTTTAATTCATGAATTAATTTCATTTTTTTTATAATAAAGAGAAAATAGAAGATCTTGCAAGACATAACTTTAAATCAGTGATATAGCTGCAGTATTTTTATAATGCACTCTCTCCCATAAATGTAAACCAAATTGTTTATCTTGGCAACTGGCTGAACAAGAAGTAGGACTGAGTGGACTTATAGGCTCTAAAGTTTTACATTGTTTTGGTTTTGAGTGCAGTTATGTAACAAAAAAAATCTACATTTGTAAGTTTCACTTTCATGATAAAGAGACTGCATTCCAATACTTGTATGAAGTTAATTGAAAATAGTATTTCGTTCATCATTTTTGCAGTGCAAATATTTGTAATAAAAATAATATAAAATAAGCACTGTACACTTTGCATTCTGTATTGTAACTGAAATCAATATATTTAAAAATGTAGAAAAACACCCAAAAATATTCAATAACTTTCAATTGGTATTCTATTGTTTAACAATGTATTTAAAACTGCGATTACTCACGATTAACTCTTTTGAGTTAATAGTGGGAGTTAACGGCAATTAATCGACAGCCCTACTAATGATGCAAAGTTGGACAGTATTGTTAACGCAGAAGAGAATCAGAAGATTATACAGAAAAAAGTACATGATCTTGAAGTAACAGAAATGGGATGAAATTTAATAGTACAAAGGGCAAGGCAATGTACTTAGGGTCAAATAATAAAAATTTCTGCTATAAGCTAGGGGCTCATTTGCTGGAAGTGACACAAGATGAGAGACACCTGCATGTGCTGACTGATCACAGGATGACTAGGATCATCAGTATGATGCAGCTGCAAAAAAGGCAAATGTGATGCCAGGATGCATCAGGCTATACATTTAGAGATAGAGAAATATTAATGACATTGAACAAGGCACGGCTAAGGCCTCATTTGGAATAATGTCTAAAATTCTGGTCACCTGCATCAAAAAAAAATTAATTCAAACCGGAACATGTGCAGAGAATAGCTACTAGGATGATGAGGGGAATAGAGTGCCTATCTTATGAGAGGAGACTGGAAGAACTGTTTAGGCTCCCAATAGGAGTTGCAGGAGCAAATACGTAATTAGTTTTAAGAGAAAGCTGGACAAATTTATGGATGGAAATACATGAAAGGGCTGGTTGCGATGGCAGAGGTTTGCGTTCAGCAGCCCTGTGGGGGCCTTTTGGTTTATGTCTTGTGTTCCTAAATACCATGCTTCAAGTTGTCAGCCAGTCACAAAGGGATTTCCCCTTCCCATGTATTTTTTTTTCGTCTCCTTCCTCTGAAGCATCAAGGATAGCCACAGCTGGAGTTGGACAATGGATGGGTGAGCTGGTCCTCTGAGGTGTACTGAGCATTCTCTCTCTGAGGTGCTTGGCTGGCTGGTTCTGCTCAGGGTGTAACTGATGGCCATACATGAGATTGGGAAAGCACTTCCCCACAAACTCAGGGCTTTTTTCCAACTTCCTCTTCTGCCTGGGCTGCATGTCACTTGCCTAGATCATCTGGGCATATCTCAATTCTGTGACATTTCAGGGGCCTCGGGTATTGGTGCACCTTGGTCCAACCTATTCTCTGCCTGTGGCATAGAGCAGTTTAGTCTCTCTGTGAGCTGTAATACTTTGATCTAATTTTGGTTGTTGGGTTAGTATGTGGGTTTTGAATAGTGCTGGTGGCCTGTGATAGGCAGGTGGTCAGACTACATGATCTGGTGCTCCCTTAATGCGTTTTATGATGCTATGGAAGTACAGTGAAAGTCACAAGACTTGGCCCAAGGGTACAAGCCAATTTGGGAGCACAGCTACTGCCCTTTTAGAAAAAATGAAGAGTCCTTGTGCCACCTAAGAGACTAACAAATTCATAGGGGTATAAGCTCAAATAAATGCCCAAATATAAATTTGTTAGTCTCTAAGGTGCCACAAGGATTCCTTGTTATTTCTTCCCCTGATACAGACTAACATGGCTACCACTCTGAAACCTGCCCTTTTAGAGTTTTAATTTACAAACTTTGGGTAATTCCTTAATGGCCATTGGTCTCCAGTCTGCCTGCTCCAATTGGCTAGCATAATGATGACAGAACTAGAATAGATGCAGAAGCAAATTCCACATTTGTATTATTTACATTAACACCCCCATATAGCCAAATCACCACATACCCAAAGCGCATTTGTGTATCAGTTATCCCTCGGCAGTTTCAGAAATACTGAATCCTACAAATTCTTGCATTTTATACATGTAATGGCATATAAGGTGAATAAATCTCCGATAATCTGTTTCTAGACAATGAATGTACTGATCATAAGTAGTAATGACTGTAGGAAGTATAAATGTACTGTACCACCTTTAAAAAAAGGCTGTGCCTTAGTTCTCAAGTCAGTCATTTCTGAAAAGCCTATGCAGAAAAATGCAGCTTTAATAAACTAACCTGAAGATGCTTTTTGTTTATGAAGTCAAAGCTTGTATACTGAGCTGAATAAACTCAGCTGAAGGCTGAAGTTTTTATTAGTGTAAGATTCAGTTTATTACTAAGTTAAAATGACACATCCTCAAGTTATTATACTGAAGTTTGTTACTTTTATTGATACTTTAAGAAAATTACAGAATCAAAATAGGCTTCAAACTGCTAAAAGTCCTGTTCAGTTATTTAAAAACATTTCAAGCATTTCCCCTCTCTGTTTTCTTCCTCCACCTCTGTTCAGTTAGCGAAGTCTGAAGGACTTCAGGTAATTGGAATGTCCTGAGCTCTATTCCTGACTCTCCCACTAGCTGTGTGGCCTTGATCAAATTACTATCAACTTTGTCTCCATAGGGAAATGTTATCCCCTTTTACATATTCACTTCACGGGCTTGTGAGGATTAGTCACTCTGCATATTGCCTTTATACCAAATATATAAAATATTAAGTATTATTTCCTCTCTATCTCTCACCCTCCATGTTTTTTTTCTAGGTTAAAAAGTCTTGTCCCCTGTGTAAGTGCAGAAACCTTTTCATGTGGTGTTTCAAAACTGAATTGGGTTGGTGGTGGTTAAAATTCTCAAACAAATAATGTAGATAAATATAAGACTCATTTTTCTGTGATTCTTATTTTCTAAAAATATATATCCTATTGAATTATGTCCAGGTCAGCTCATAGCAAGCAGAACTAGGCCATGTGGGAAACTGCACAGATGTTGCATGCCTCCAAAACACATATAGGTGTTCTTTTGAACACTTCAGCCAACTGCCTAAATTGCTTCTTATGTCCTTGCAACAAAGTGGGATATATTTGCATCAAATTACAGACTCTATTTCATATTATGTGTTAAATTTGTAGTCTACACTTACCCAAGGCAAGCTTACTGAATTGCACTCCAGACTGCAGCCTTGCCCTGGAGATGTTTGTGCCACCTCATTGAAAGACTATCACCGAAAAGTCATCAAGCTACTGGATTTATAGTCTAAGCTGCTGGCCAACTCCCATGGAACAATGCTTTTTCTATAGAGGGGACCCACAGGTGATGCATACACAATTGAGGGAGGGGGCTGGAGAGTTCCAGTGGAGTATGTGGCAAGACGACAAGCTATTTAAGGCCAGAGGTTTGAGGGAGCCACCATCACCACCTGTAAGGACTTGCTGAAGAGAGAATAAGAGGGCTTCTGAACAGTGACCAACCTCTGACTCACAAAAGGGAAAGCTCAGACATGGTCCGGGTGTGCTTTGGTACTTTTTGTTATTTTCAGAAATCGGTAACTTTAGTAATTTAAAGAGTAGAGTTCCTGTGCACAAGAAACACCTTTGCTAAGCCTACGTTCCTTGCTTTCCTGCTATACTGTCCCCAAAGGGGTTAGTTAAAGTAGAAGCCAGGTTGTCCACAGCCTAAGTAAAGCTTTGGGAAGCATATGTAACAACTAGGCGGAAGGGAGATATAAAGCACTGGTTTCAAGGTCTGGGGAGTCTGCATAGAAGAATCTCACATGTCAACGAAGGACTCTGACAAGTGGTCTCAATGTATGCTTGTCAGATCCAGAGCTAAACAGCGACAAGACTTTGCCAAGACCGAGACGACATAAGATGCATGTGGGACCCAGCAATTGGGTACACTTGCAACAGACTGATATTCATACAGAGAGGATACTGGGCCAGGTTTTAATAGTCCTAACAGTTAGATCTTTTTGAAAGAAGGAGGCAGAAACTCCCAAATAAAAAAACAAAAAAATACACAAAGACTGACCTATAATAAATTATATAACCCTCCAGAGTCTATATGGAGCAGGACTGGCAAGTGATAAGCCAATGATATATTGTATATTTGCTTTATATTCATGTGCGTATTTCATGCAATGTGCCATGTATATTCATATTTATTTTTGTACATCTGTATTTTAAACGATGTTTCCCATTGTAAATTTATTCTTGGACCTTCACAGCAAGATGTTAAATTATGCAATAAATTTTCAAAGAACAAGAACTGCAGGTAAGTAATTTGCTTTCTCCAAAAGATGTTCATCCCACTCACTCCCACTCTTGGAAACCCAAAGGCTCTAGGACTGTCTCCAAACTCAAACAAGGACTAATATGGAAATATGAACACAGACACAACAGATTTAAAATAGGGATGTAATATACCTTTCAGTAATGAAAAACTGAGAGTTAAATGCCAAAGACAGTCCCAGAATGAGAATAAAGAGATATTTCCAAAACAAAAATACCTACCGCAGGGAGGGGGAACAGAGTTTAAGCACTCTTAAATGGGGAACAGGCTCTGTAACACAGATAATCCAATAACAGATTTCTGCTCAGTTAACAACTTTGGGTAACAATGCTTCATAGAGTTGGTGGCTTTGCGAGTAACCTGTGCAGCGACACATCTTAGGCTGGCAGCTGAAGCAGCTCAGTCCTGAAGAGAGTCTTGACATGACTTTCAAGCTTCTCTGGCAGTAGCACTGAGAACAATAGACACTCTTAGTGGAGGATTACTGAAGTTGCTACCAGGTGTTGAGGGCTGTAATGGCTCTGAGTTGGGAAGCTGAATTGTGCTTTCCTGACTAACAGAGCATGACAGTTCAAAGAAATCAGTGGCTCCCGCAATGCACTGATTTTTTTTGAATGCACGTGTTGCCTGGGTGCTGTGTGGAATTTCTAGTACAGCCTGATGACAGTGAAACAGGATTGTGCGGGACGCTGATGTGGAAGTATTGCTGTAGATATAGCCTCTCTTTAGACCTGCAAGGAAGGAACAGGTCTGCCAGTGCAGAGTCTTTACATTAAATATGGGTGTTTGGTTCAGAGGCCAAGGCTAGAGTACTGAGCTAGGTATTGGATTTACTTTCATTTTTGGAAGAGACCAGTATGGCTATTGGCCACTCTCAGGATTGAAGGCACAGGATGATATCTGAAAGCAGATAATATGATGTAAGCCCACCCAGTCCTTGACCAGACAAGTAGCAGTCATGCCTCTCTGTAAGGGACGTATATTTGGGCATATTTTTGGAAGCTGCTGGAGCCTTCCTTCCTCCATTCTTTCGAAAGTGATAATACGCAGAAACGCAGCATCAAAGAGATGACTATGCACTAAGCACAACCACAAGAAAAGTAGTGATGGGAACAGAGGGCTCAAACCCCTAGCGTTTCAAAGTCTTGACACTGGAAAAAATAAGGAGAGAGAAATGGGGTCACAGAAACGAAATGTCCTGGTATGCTGACAAGACATCTGCCTTGAAATGTTGAGAGAGGCATCAGTGGAGATCTGATGTTGTGTGAGAATCAGAACAATAGCCTGGAGATATTGATGAGGCAGGCAATTAAATCTTGCTGCACCAGTGGGAACCCTCCCCCACCATAAATTAAGCTGGAACAGGCTTTGAAAGTGAAACTAATCAAAGGAGGAAATTAGAAAGGCATATTGTGCAAACATTGTAAGGGGGCAGAAAGTATGAGGCAACTCAGCTAAGATAGCAGGGACAAACCAGGCATTTCAATGAGGTCTGTGAAAAGCACATTTATGACAAAAACTTGACAAGTATGAGTCAATTAAATTGTACATTGGAAGTATGGAGCTGGATTCCCACTTCTAATGAAACCGAAATGTCTGGAGAAATTAAAGTTATTATGGGGACAGGAGCCTTGTTTCACTGGAGAGAGGGGAGGAGGAAATGCAAGGGAAAAGACTTTTTTTTTTAATGTTAATTCTTGCTATTTGGCAGTCACATAAAGAGAAAATATCAAACACATAAAATGTACTTTTTCCTGGTTTAGCTGAAGTGAATTAAAAGAATTTGGCCATCCACAATGCTGGCACACAGATTTAACAATCTAGGATCTGAGTAGAGAAATCATAGTAAATTAATCTGCATATTAGTGCAATTAGCAAAACTGAAAAGTGATTATGAAAATCCCTGCATTCTAACTGGCTGACAGACTTTACTAGCTGGAGTACATGGACTGAATACAATAGTTATTGTTCTAACTGTACAACGATTATGCAGATCAGACATCCAGAATCAGAGTGCCAGGAACTGCATAACTAAAACAAAATGTACCATTTTGTGTATTAAGAGCAACTGTGTCTGGCAGACTGCAGAAATGTTGCAGTTGGTGATGCATAACCATATGGTTTCTTAGTTATGCAGTTCCAGGTTCTCCATTTCTGTAAGTGTAATATCCATACTCATTGTACAGTTATTGCTCAAAAATACACAGATCATTTTTAGCTCTAGTGCAGGTATCTAAACAATCAGAGTGATTCCAATCATTGTCTCATTAACTCATGCAATAAAAATTTTTCAGTCTATGTGTAGAACAGACATGGCACTCTCAGATTCTCATTCCTTTTAGCTCCAAGTTTTACAAGGAAAAAAATCACAGAAAAAAAAAACAACACATAAAAATGAGGCTGCCAAACTGTTGAAACGAACACATTTTTGACACATTTCCCTTCCTATATGATAGATATTTTACAGCAGCTGAGCATCTTGCAGTCTTTAATGCATTTATCCTGATAATATGAAACAGAGACTGTGGCAGAGAAGGAATTGAATTTTAATCTAACTCCTAGACTACTGTCCTAATCATTGAGTCATCTTTCCTCCATTAAACTATTTTAGACCAGCTCTCTTCATATGTCAGTTAGGCTCTTATATCCATGATATCTGTGTGTGTTTCTTTTTGTATTCTGGAATTTTTCTTCTCAACTGTAGGAGAATTGAAAGTAACCTTGCTGAGAAGGTCCAAAAGAATTTATTTACTTTTCAGTAGTTTTATAGTCTTTTTTTCAAATTTCTTTTTTGTTTTGAAGTATGAGTGAGCATTTCTGCACAGCTTGAGCATGCTCTAGTTCAGTGGTCTTCAAAACTGGGGTGCGCGCACTCCCGGTGACACCGCCGAGCCTGCCCGGGAGACGCCAAACTCCTGGGTGGGCTATTTTGGTCCCGCTGAAATGCCGCCACAGAAGCTTCTGCTTTCTGCAGCAACATTTCGGCAGACATACTCCCTGGGGGCCGCCAGACTTTTCCCTCCGTGGAAAGGGGCCGAGGGGGGGGAAAGTGTGAAAACCCCTGCTCTAGTTAACTTGAAAATAATCACACCCTGGGCCAATAAAGTCAGCAGCCCTGGATTCTACTCAGCTCTTATAAACAGGGAACACATCCAATTGTTATTATGATGCTGCTTTGGAAATTAGCTAACGTGCAAGTTGCAATAATCAACATGGAAAACAAGCTACATTATACAAATTTCCATACCAGGTCAAGGATCATTCTCTCTAGTTCTGCAATCCACTTTTCACAATATGCAAAAGCTGATGTTTTCTATTTTGCTAAGTATCTGACTAATCAACTTGTTTTTAAATGTGTGCAATGAGATGTTAAAACTCTATGCGTATAATTAGGGCCCTACCAAATTCATGGTCTATTTTGGTCAGTTTCATGGTCATAGGATTTTAAAAATCAAATTTCACAATTTCAGCTACTTAAATCTGAAATTTCACATTGTTGTAATTGTAGAGGTCCTGACCCCAAAAGGAGTTGGGGAGGGGGACAGCAAGGTTATTGGGGGGAAGGGAAATTGTGGTACTGTTACTGGCGGTGGTGTTGCCTTCAGGGTTGGGCGGCTAGTGAGTAGCAGCTGGTGGCCAGAAGCCCGCCTCTGAAGGCAGAGCTGCCATCAGCAGCAACACAGAAGGAAGGATGGCATAGTGTAGTATCACTACCCTGACTTCTGCCCCACTGCTGATGGGTCACTGCCTTCACAGCTGAGCCCCCAGCGAACAGCTGCTGCTCTTCAGCCACCCAACTCTTGAGGCGGAGCAGAAATAAGGGTCGCAATATTGCGTCCCCCCACCCAAAATAACTGTGACACCCCCATGCAACTCCCTTTTGGGTTAGGCCCTCGAATTTGAGAAACACTGGTATCCCCCTCCTGTGAAATCTATATAGTTTAGGGTAAAAGCACCCAAAAGATCAGTCAGTAAGGCATTTTTCGTGGATGTGTATTTGGTAGGGCCATAAGTATAATTTAGAGAGAAAAGGTGGGTGAGAGAATACCATTTATGGGACCACTTTCCACTGGGAGAAGGAGAAACTGTTGAGCTCAATAGAACTCTTCTTCAGGAGTATAATTTGACATGCTATTAGGTCTAAATGCAGGGTTGTAAATTTCAGATACTGTATTATGCTACCATCTTCTGGTTGTTACTAAATGAAACGTCTAAAAAAATGTTATTTCAGTCAGAATTACATTTCTAGACTGAGAACCAAATACTACTCTTTTAGAGAAAAATACTAATTAGACATAGGTCTTGCAGAGACAAGATGGGTCAGGTATCTTTTATTGGACCAACTTCTGTTGGTGAGAGAGACAAGCTTTCAAGCTACACAAAGGTAAAGATATTACCTCACCCATCTTGTCTCTCTAATATGCAAGGACGGGGTAGGCAACCTATGCCACGTGTGCCAAAGGTGGCACGCAAGCTGATTTTTAGTGGCACTCACACTGCCCAGGTCTTGGTCACCGGTCTGGTGGGGCTCTGCATTTTAATTTAATTTTAAATGAAGCTTCCTAAACATGTAAAAACCTTATTTACTTTACATACAACAATAGTTTAGTTATAGATTATAGACTTATAGAAAGAGACCTTTTAAAAATGTTAAAATGTATTACTGGCACATGAAACCTTAAATTAGAATGAATAAATGAAGACTCAGCACAACACTTCTGAAAGGTTGCCAACCCTTGTGCTAGGACCAACTCACCTACAACAATAATGCACAGGTCTTGCAAGGAGATGGCCAAATGATTTTCTCATTTGTTTTTCAATGTACACTTAAAGGTTTATTTATTTTTGCAAAAAGCTGCTGTTGCATTTAGCTCAGAGGAGCTTTGAACATAATACACAAAACCCCTCTAATTACTGCTTATTATACTTACATTCGGCTAGTTTCAATATTTTCAGAGTGAAGTTCTCCTGGTGATCTGCAAAATGCAGAAAAGAAATGTTAGGCATCATTCTTTATTCCAAGAGATTAAAACATGCTAGTGAGGAAAATCAGAAAAGGAAATGTTTTCTATACTGCTACATCTATAATGTTTATATTACTGTTAAACAGTATAAACAAGTAACTAACATATGACTTGCTTATTCATTTTTATTAGTTTAGTTAAACTCTGGGGGAAAACATGGCTTATGTAAATATGTAATGATAAAGGCTGAGAATAAGATTAAGACAGGAACCATTCTCTAGTAAGACAGACAATGTTTTCAAGGCTCATATGACAAGAAAGTATAATAGATTTTTGTTGGTCATTTTCCCCTTCCAGGTTTCACAGTCAGCTACAGGCCAAATCGTCACAGCAAGTTCTGTAGTAGTAAGTTGCACTGAAGTTCCTTTATCACCACAAAAACATCTCTGTACCAAATGGACTGATCTTGCACATGGTAGAGCATTGTGTGGCGAGAGAGAGAGAGAGAAGTTCAACAGAACAGATTCTAGTCACCTCTCCCTCACAATGCTGTGCTCATGAACTGCAGCCCTAGACTTGCTGTAATCCCACAGAGCTGCTGGTGATGAGAGACTGGGGCAGGGGGTGTATGTGGGGGGAAGAGAGGGCGCCATATATTTTTCTGCTCTTCTTTCGCAGCTTAAATAGATCAATGTTTTGCAAGGTGAACATTTCCAGCACGCCACCCATATATCACCACCCTCTTCTTAGTTTTAGTGAAGCCAGCTCAGCCCATTCAGGTCACTTCCGCCCCAGTGGGAGTAAGGGAGAAACAGTGCCTCAGCTAAAATCATTCTCAGGTACCAAAATCATTGTGCCAGCTACGAGAATTATTAACTCTCAAAGCTGCTCCTAGGAGGGTGGGAATCAGCCTTTCCCAGATGAGAAGATGACTTAGCAATTGCATTATGTAGCCTAGTAGTCACATGATTTAGTCCTAAATGCTTAGCTAATTACCCTTACAATGTTCCTGAGTAATTGAGATTTTTTTCTCTGAAGTTTTAACATGAAACACACAAGTGAATTTTTACTTACAAAAATAATTTCACCTAAAATTATAAAAAAAATGATAAAGCAAAAGGAAATATACAAAATAAATATGTACTGTCAAATCACTTTACTGTAAAATACAAATATCAGCCCTTATGTACTACAGTGATGTGCCACATTACAGAAAACGCAAGAAAAAAACCTGTCAGCCCATCCAGTTGCTCTAATTTTTGTATGCATTTACAAGTGATTTTAATCATTTTTATAAAACTGTTTTGTAAAGCTTTAATTCTGCATTTAATGTACTTGCATTGTACACATATAGCTAAAGATAAACCAAATATTTCCATACTGATTTTTATCCTGCAAGTAACTTTTCATACTATTAGCTATGTTTTAATGTCTCCTCTGGGGAATAAAGGCTGCTCTTCCATATCTAAACTTTCTTACATAGAACATAGGGATCATTCTCATTACCCCTCACATTCAATATGAAGGAAAAGCCAGTAGAGACTATTACAAGGCATAATGAATTGCAGCTTAATACAGTGTGGTGATGATTAACTTTGCCTCCTTTTTGTCAAATCCAGATCTGTGGAGTGTTTGTCACCTAGCATCGGACTGAAATCAGAACCTGCATGAAAGTCACTGACTAAAAACTCAGTCCAAACAAGACGCAAGTGAACTTGCATGGGAGAACTGCAGCATCAGAGGAATAGGCAGAGATTGTTTGATCTTTTCCAATAGGGTTCAGTCAGATGTTTTACATATTAATCCACTACTGCTCTTGAATTCTCAAGCAACAATTGTCTATAGCTTAACCCCCCTCCACTATCTCATTTTACAGAATGACTAAGGGTATAGCTACACTGCAATAAAGGACTCATGGCACAGTTGCAGCTAACCTGGGTCAGCTGATCTGGGCTTGTGGGGCAGTGTAGATATCAGGGTTCCAGCTGGTGCCTAGGTTTGGAGACCCCATGAGGTGGGAGGGTCTGAGAGCCCCAGCCCCACCCCAAACAATGCAATTGTATAGCTCCAGTTTGATCCCCATGAGCCTGAGTCAACTGACCTGGGCTCTGAGACTCAGTGCTGTAGGTTTTTTATAGCAATGTAGCCATACCTTAAGATGCTCTGTATGACCTTTCCACTCTGAAGTGGATATTAGTATAGTTGCTTGAGCCTTAGTTACTTCTAAGTCTTTACCAGCATAACACCTCTATACTTTTTATAGCTATATTAGATGGCTATAGACATTCCACATGTAACTGAAAGTGGACTCTTTGAAGCAGAGAATTTCTGATAGCCTGCCTAACAGAGGTAGTTTCTTCATTCATGCTCGGTCATTTCAACTAAGGTACTCTTGCTGTCTTGCTCCTGGAGACCGTTTCAGATCTAATGACTGTTCTCAGCTGAAGGCCTTTACTGCTTGGCAGTCTTATTTTCTTATTAGGTTTCATTTGTACTTGTACAGAAATCCACCAGGATATACTGTAATCACTTATTTCCATCAACCTATTACTTATTATTTGTATCACAGTAGTGCCTAGGAGGCCCCGCTCTGCTAGACACTGAACTCACAATGAAAAGATGATCCCCATCCAAATTGTACTGCAGACGTTTAAAAGCAATTTAAGTATTTTGTATTTTTTAAAAAACTTACTGGATTACTTGGGTGCTATAAAGTGCTAGATGGTGCAAAAATACTGAAATATTCTGAAACTTATTAATTTCAGAGCTTTTTTTTAAAAAAAACTGATAATACACAGTCCTAAATGTACTCTGACCAGATAATCATATAACTTTATTTATAATTATGCTGAAGCTGGGATTTTAATATTCAGAGCCGCTGGAGAGAATGGACAATGTGAGCTTTTGCTTTCCTCTACCTTAATATCTTCTCCCTTTAAGTCATTTGTTATCACCAGTTGATTTTTAACATTTTAAGTCTGCTACTGTTCATTTTTGCTTGCTATGGGGGTCAATTTCCCTTTATTCATTTAAAAAGAAGACTAGCAAAATGACTTCTACCCACAGGGGTGGATCAGCAACGAGACAAATACAGCTTTCTAGTCTCCTACTCCCAGTGAACAAGCAAATTGCATTTGTAACACTGAACCTCCAGCAGCCTTCTAAAAAAGAGCCTCAAGATCTTTTCTAGTATCAGAGGGGTAGCCCTGTTAGTCTGGATCTTCAAAAGCAACAGAGTGTCTCGTAGCACCTTATAGACTAACAGATTTTAGGGATCATGAGCTTTCGTGGGCTAAGACCCACTTTATCAGATGAACGTTGTGGAAATCTCCAGAGGCAGGTATAAATAACAGGCAAGAAAGCAAGGTAAATTCAATCGGGGGTGGGGGTGAAGCCTGCTTCCAGCAGGTGATCTGGAGGTGTGAACACCCAGAGAGGAGAAACTGCTTTTGTAATTGGCGAGTCATTCACAGTCAATATTGAGTCGAGACCTGATGGTGTCGAATTTGCAGATGAACTGGAGCTCAGCAATTTCTCTTTGGCCATGGTTACACTGGCACTTTATAGCGCTATAAAGCCCCTACGAGCGCTATAACCTACTCTCCGTCCACACTGGCAAGGCACTAATAGCGCTATAACCGCGGAGTTATAGCGCTATTATAAATCCACCTCCTCATGGGGAATAAGGGCTGTAGCGCACCTGCTGTAGCGCTACAGGAAGAATGTGGACACCCACTGCGTATTAATTGGCCTCCAGCCTGTCCCATAATTCCCGTTCGAGCCACTCTGGTCATCACTTGCAAACTCTTTTGTCCTGTCCTCAGGTGACCACACGTCAGACCCGCCCTTTAAAGTTCCAGGGAAATTTGAAAATCCCCTTCCTGTTTGCTCCAGCCAAGCGTGGCGTGCTCTCAGGGAACCCTTGCAAGTGATCATTCTCATTGATCAGATTGATTGCGTGGCGTGGTCTCAGGGAATCCTTGCAGGTGATCATTCTCATTGATCTGATTGATTGCGTGGCGTGGTCTCAGGGAATCGTTGCAGGTGATCATTCAGATTGATCATCATGACTCCACATGCCATGCCTCCTCGCAATAGGCGATCCCCAGCATGGAGCAATAGTGAGGTGCTGGACCTCATCAGCTGCTGGGGGGAAGAGGCTGTTCAGTCTCAGCTGCGGTCTAGCCGCAGGAATTTTGACACCTATGGGCAGATATCACGGGCCTTGGCAGAAAGAGGCCATGAGCGGGACACTCTGCAGTGCCGTGTTAAGGTAAAGGAGCTTAGGAATGCGTATCGCAAAGCCCGCGAGGCAAACGGCCGCTCCGGGGCAGCCCCGGTGACTTGCAGATTTTATAAGAAGCTGCACGCGATACTTGGTGGTGATCCCACGGTCACTCCATCGACCACCACGGACACTTCCCAGCCCACCAGTGAAGGGGGGGGGGTGAAGAGGACGACGAAGAGCAGGAGGATGAAGAAGAGGAGGAGGATGAGGACGAGGCAGCAGCGATCCAGGGCACGGAGGAGTCCCTGGACGCATGCAGCCAGGAGCTCTTCTCAACCCAGGAGGGCAGCCAGCCACAGCGTCCGGCGGTTGCAGGGGCCAGCTCAGCAGCGGATTGCGGAGGTAAAGCTGCTTTTCTATGGGGAAGGCTGGCAGCTTGGGGTGGAAGGGGATGCTTGCATGCTTGCCTACATGTGGAATAGAGCATTGATGTAGTCTATCACCTCGCGGTAGTCATCATCAGTAATCTCTTCAAAGGTCTCAAAAAGAGCACTTGCAATGCGCCTGCGCAGGTTTCCCGGGAGAGCCAGCGTGGTCCCCGTCCCGGTCACGGTCACTAGTCCCTGCCACTGTGCCACAATGGGTGGGGGGAGCATTGCTGCACATAGGCACGCTGCATATGGCCCTGGGCGGAAGCCGCATCTTAATAAAATCCCTTCCCTTTGCTCCTCAGTGACTCGAAGCAACGAGATATCTTCCAGGACAAACACCTACGGAGAATGTTGGAACAGTGTTCAGAGTAGGGCTCCTGCCACTTCCCGGCACTCCACCTCCCCCCCCGCCCCAGCTTTTCAGGGCAGGGAAGAAATCCTTCCCCCTGCCTGCTGCTCAGAGTGGGGCTCCTGCAACTTACCGGCACTCCCCCGCCACAGCTTTTCAGGGCAGGGAAGAAATCCTTCCCCCTGCCTGCTGCTCACACTGGGGCTCCTGCAACGTACCGGCACTCCCCACCCCCTCCCCCGCCACAGCTTCTCAGGGCAGGGAAAAAATCATTTCCCTTGCCTCTGGAGTCCACTCACCATGGCAGGGGCTCCGCTGCTGTATCTGTGCTGTCTGCGGGACAGGCAAACGGGGAATGCGGGGGAATGATAGGCATGTCTGCTCTTTACAAGGGAACCACTGTTAAATGTATCTTTTTATTTTAGAAGGGTCGTCCTTCACCCCTTCGCCATCGCTCTTATCAACAGCTGAGAGGCTCAGGCGACTGAGGAAGCGGCCACGAAGGAGCAAAGAGGATCTTGTACAGCAAGTAATGCAACAGGCTGTAACGGAGAATCGAGTTGCACAGAGGTGGAGGGAGAATGAGAGCAAGTTGAGGGAGAAGGCGCGGAAGGAGAACGCGATTCACCGCCGGAAAAGCACCGACAAGCTGCTCTCATTACTGCAGCTTCAATTGCAGAGTATGCAGCGGCTTGTCACCCTTGCAGAGCAGAAGCTCCGCACCCACCACCCCAATTATCGTTTGCCCCAACTCCCTTCCCCTTCCTTGCCTCTGTACCCTCCAGGCCAGTATCATCAGCCAAATGGTTATCACCATCCACAGCTGCCTCCAACCCCTCTGTCTTCACCGGACAACCCCCAGACCCCAGACCATTATCCACTGCAGTCTACCCCTAATAACATGCCTTACTGGCCACCGCAAATGGGGTTCGGGGGACATGGGCAGTTTGAGGGCACTGGAGACTCAGAGACCCGGACATACTCCGATCTCTGACTGACCCCACGACACCCCCATTGCACCTCCCCTGCCTTCCCCCTCACATGCATCACAATATTTTCTTTCAGCAACTGAAGTACCTGTTCAATAAATGAATTGTCTTCTTAATAAATGGGTTTTTTTTATTAAGTGTACATACATTATTACAGGCTACAGAAAAGCAAATGCCTGTTCCTGTTAAAAGAATGCTCCCTCCCTCCCTCCCTCCATCTGCACCTCACTTCAGAACTGGCTTTCAGCCTCAAAATGCTCCCTCAAGGCTTCCCTGATCCTAACAGCCTCGCGCTGGTCCCTTCCATGAACCCTGCTCTCTGGCTGGGCATATGTGGCCTCCAGGCGTTGAACCTCAGAGGACCATGCCTGAGTGAAGCCTTCGCCCTTCCGCTCACAAAGATTATGTAGGGCACAGCATGCGGAAATAACCGCGGAGATACTACCCTCGGCCAAATCTAGCCTCCCATAAAGACAACGCCAGCGCGCCTTCAGACGCCCAAAAGCACACTCCACAGTCATTCGACAACGGCTAAGCCTGTAGTTGAACCTTTCCTGACTGCTGTCCAGGCTCCCTGTGTACGGTTTCATGAGCCAGGGCATTAAAGGGTAAGCAGGGTCACCAAGAATCACTATGGGCATTTCCACTTCCCCCACGGGGATCCTCTGGTCTGGGAAAAAAGTCCCCGCTTGCAGCTTCATGAACAGGCCGGTGTTGCGGAAGATGCGTGCGTCATGCACCTTTCCAGACCAGCCAGCGTTAATGTCAGTAAAACGCCCACGGTGATCCACAAGCGCCTGGAGAACCATGGAGAAGTACCCCTTTCGGTTAACGTACTCCTCAGCTAGGTGGGCGGGCGCGAGAATGGGTATATGGGTCCCATCTATCGCCCCACCACAGTTAGGGAAACCCATTTCTTCAAAGCCAGCCACGATGTCATGCACGTTATCCAGAGTCACGATTTTTCGTAGCAGGATGCGATTGATGGCCCTGCACACTTGCATCAGCACAACTCCAACGGTCGACTTTCCAACCCCAAACTGGTTGGCCACCGATCGGTAGCTGTCTGGGGTAGCCAGCTTCCAGATCGCGATAGCCACCCGCTTCTCCACCGGGAGGGCAGCTCTCAGTCTGGTGTCCTTGCGCCGCAGGGCAGGGGCGAGTTCAGCACACAGTCCCATGAAAGTGGCTTTTCTCATTCGAAAGTTTTGCAGCCACTGCTCGTCGTCCCAGACTTGCATGACGATGCGATCCCACCACTCTGTGCTCGTTTCCCGTGCCCAGAAGCGGTGTTCAACAGCCGTGAGCATGTCCGTTAATGAGACAAGCAGCTTTGTGTCGAATGCATTCACCGCTTCGATCTCGTCTTCAGAATCATCACTGTCATCCTGCATGTCAAGGAATAACTCCACTGCACACAGAGATGTGCTGGCGACAGTCGTCAGCATGTCCCT
>VOCN01040264.1:0-11077 GCA_007922305.1 Dermatemys mawii
GTGGCTACGGAGGGGCGGGCTCTGACCTAGTAACGCCGCTGAGCCCGTGAACCACAGGAGCGACCCCCCCGCGCCCCCTGCCACGCCCCTTTTCCCCTAAGCCCCGCCCTCTGCCACGCCCCCTTTCCCCTAAGCCCCGCCCTCTGCTCTGCCCCTTCCTCCACGGCTCCACCCTTTGCTCCGCCCCTTCCCCCGTTCAGCTCGAAACACTCGTCCAGACTCGCCCCGGGTCCTGCAGCCCCAGCGGGCGCGAAGCAGAAACCTCGGCTCTGCCCCGAGCGCCCCGCGGATCATCACGGGGGGGGAAACTGACTCTTCTGTGGCCTGTTCCCAGAGCACCAGACCCACCGCCGGGGCACGACCTGCCCTAGGGACATCGGGACCCTGCTGGAGCGACTCCGCACCCATCACTGGGTCCCAGCCAGGACTCAGGGGAGAGCCCGGGAAAGGGCCCGCAGGACGGGAGAAGAGGAAACATTGTTCCCTTTGTAACGAGTGACACTGAGGGGGAATTAAAGACCAGTCGAGCCAATCACCGATCCTGAAGGATTTGGAAGAAATGGTTAAACTATCACCTGAGACGTGTCGCGTTATAAATTCAAGCTCGTGAGGATTTGTCAAGAAACAGTCCTGCCAAACCAACCGAATTTCCTCCCTTGACAAGGCTCCCAGCCCAGTGGTGGGGGAGGGAAGCAGCAGACACGGTAGATCTTGATTCTAGGGAGGGTTTTCACAGTCCCACCTGATGGTCTCATCAGCAGAGTTGAATAATGTGATCTGGATGAAATGAGAGCAGGGAGGGTGCACAGTGGCTTGAAAGGCTGCACTCAAAGAGCAACCAGCAACGGTTCACTGTCAGACTGGAAGGACCCATCAAGTCAGTCCCTTGGGTCCGGCACCACTGGGGCATGAGGAGACGAGTTTGGCTGCCGGTGGAGTCGGCACCGATGCCCACGTCTCTTCCCAACAGTGTCTGTGTGAAACATTCAAGCCCGGGTTGGTAACAAGGGGCGGAGGGGAGCTTCAGCTGCAGGTCGGTGCATTTGAATGAGCTGGGAAATCAGACAGTTTTGTGTGAACTGAATAGGAACTGGAACCCCAAGCTAGTAAATAATCAGACAATTACCCCTTCTCCTTCTCCTCATGTGAAATGCTGCCGCAAATCAGCTGCAGCCTAGCCCTGGGCAGACTATTATTGCTAGCTCTGGGTTAGGGCATTGTCATTGTGATGTCAGGCCATGTTGATTCTGAACTTTCACCAATTTTATTATTGATCCCTTGAAAGGGAATCTTTCTGGAGGTGTCTCCTGCCCTGGAGAAGACGCAGAAGGAGCAGAAATTGCAGTTTTGGGAAAACACTTTCCCCCCGTTAGCTGAAGGTTCTCCCCATACACACACATCCTCTCTCTTGATCTACACTGCAGTGTTATGTCAAAATAAGGCAACCTTTGTGCGTGTGTCTATACAAAAATTTAGTTCCCTGTGATGGGGTGGGGGGACCCCATCCAGTGTAAGGTGAATGCACCCCTTCCTTCCAGCAGCTCTCTGAGCCTAGGCAGTGAGAGCCAAGGGCTAAAGTCAATAGGGCTGCAGGGCCGTAAGGCCTAGTGGCCAGAGTCTATATAATTGCCCCGATCCACAGAGCAATGGGGCCCTGTGGGTCAAGTTGATCCAGCCTCCTTTTGAAAACTTCCAGTGAAGGACCTTCCACAAACCGGGCAGTCTGTTCCATTTTCCGACCTTTCTTATACTAAGAAGTCTTTCCTAACATTTAATCAAAAACTCCTATGCTATAGTTTGAACCCATTACTTCTTATCCTGCCCTCTGTGACAAGAGAGAACAACTTTTCTCCATGTTTTTTTATGGTAGCCTTTCAAGGATGTGAAAACCACTGTCATGTTCTCTCCTTCATCATCCTTTGTCCATACCAAACATCCCCAGTTCCTTCAGCCTTTGCTCAGAAAACTCATCTCGGCACTGGCTGTGAATTAAGTCCAGGCCTGCTGGATGGGAGATAAGAATTCTCCCACTGAACCACAATTGTACAAAATATGTAACAGGGACCAGAGCATTACAGCCCCTGCTCCCTGCCCAGACCTGACTCTACTGCAGGGCACAGGGGTGTGGCTGACACTCCCAGGAGCTCTGTGTTTCTGGTCAGGATGTCATTATTTGGGAGTTTCTTAATGAATGCGCTGTGGAGTGATGGGTTCTATTTCCCTGGGCCTTTGAGGGTTTGGAGAAATGTTGGTGAGTTTAAATTGCACAGAGCTGGGGTGCAGGGTGTGATTCCAGGTAAGTAGTAGTTGTGCTGTGGTGAGACTGAGCAGATGTGGGGATTCTGTGAGGTGTGGTGCTCACCTGCCCGTATGATGTGCAGCCCCATTTTTAAACCACCTATGCCTGGGAAGATAACAGGAACTCTTTGAAGTAAGGTGTGTCATAATCCTAAAGATGGTTGGTTCCAACTTTCTAGCAGCTCTGGGAGTATAGCTCAGTGGTAGAGCATTTGAGTGCAGATCAAGATATCCCTGGTTCAAATCCAGGTGCTCCCTAACAGCTTGGTTTATTTTTTTCATGGAAATACATTTTCAGATCCATCTCCACTATGTTCAGAAATTCCACTGAATGGGGGGCTTGTATAACATCTAAAAACCTAGCAAACCTGTCCATCAGCTGAAATAGATCCAATCCTCTAATTGTGATACAGTGTACCCCAAGTAATGCCCTAAACCCCCCATTCATCACTGCTATATGGTTAAGATATAGTTTGTACAAAGTATGCTTTGTGAGGTATCACTTGAAAACTCATAATCTACTGAAGATCATTGTCCTGTTAAAATGAGTGCATTGACATTGTCTGTGGAGCTATGAGATTTTACACTATGTTTTTTACTGAAGTATGTTGTAATTCTGACTCCTCAGTGTCAACAAGAACTGACCACATTATTAGCAATTAAAGTAACCAGTCACCACCAGGGGGACTGTAAACAAAGGATTTGCATGTCATCTCTGAAGACGTCTCAAACTTCATGTGCCCAGAAAGTAGGAACAAGACATTTACAATTCAACTGAAAGACACTTCAAATCATCTACATAAGGGACTGTTTTCTCTCCACACCAGTGAGGGGAGGAATCCTCAAAGAGAGGGGGAGGATGTAATGTTAGGAGTGTAATATAGAATCTCATTGACAGGTGACTGGGCCAGAAAGAGTTAATGAACTCAGGGACTGACCTGACCGATGGCCCAACTTTAAAGATTGCTGAGAAGGATATGCAAATGAGAATATGTAAATGAGGATATGTAAATGACTTGTTCTTTGAAATGCAGCCCACATTGCTAGCGATAGAAGAGTAGATGTTTGGTCAGGTCACCCTAACTTAAAACAGGTGACCTGCCATGAATGCCACCACCTATTGCTTACTGGAACCTTGCTACATGGAGTGGATCATATACATGTAGCAAGGTTCCAGTAAGGTACCGTACATAGGTCAGTTACACTGACCTAATTTTGTAGCACAGACCTGACAAAGAATCACACACACCCCTTAGGAGTGAAGAAAAGATACAGAGCTAGATAGACCTTTGGGTCCAGCCCAGTGTGGCTGCTCCTATGGTTTAAACACTTCTGAAGCTGGGTATTGCAGATGCTCAACCCTTCAGTTCACAAACCACGAGGCTGGTGATGTGACTTCTACTAACCCTGGGCTTACATTGCAATGGAGTCATCCACTTAGAGTGCCTCTCTACAGGGATAAAAGCCCTGCAGCCTGGCTGGCCTGGATCATCTGGGGATCAGGTTGTGGAGCTAAAAATTGCAGTGTAGACATTTGGGCTCAGGTTGTAGCCTAGGCTCAGAGATCTTCTTCTCTTGAAGGCTGGGTTTAAGATTGAGCTTCTACACTAGAATTTTATACCCTGCAGCAGCTGATCCTGGCTTTGAGACAAGAGCCTTGGGTGTGTCTATGGCAATGTACACATAGGGTTAGCGTATGTCTACACTGCAATAAAACACCCATGGCTGGCCCAGGGCAGCTAACTCAGGCTCACAGGGCTGTAAAGTTGCAGTGTAGGCCTCGTGTCTCAGGCTCAGTGCCCGGCTCTAGGAGCCCACTTGGTTTGGAGGGAGTTTAGCAAGTGAAAATGGTAAATGTTCAGTGGAGTATTACCCTGGACTCACTGGCATTTCTCCGTGGGTCTGTCTGCTTTGGGGCAGGGACAAGAACACATCCTGGTGCACTTGCATTTAAAGGGCAGTTTTGGATTTTCAGTTTCAAACCTGGTGCCCAAAGCAGGACTCAGATCTCAGTGTAAATGAAAGAGCCGCCCACAGCTTCTGACAGTCACAATGTGCCATTTGTGCCACCAGCATCTGAACTGTGGAACCCCTATGACACCCCTTTCCCCAAGACCCCTCACTCATTGCCCCCCTACTTCCCGAGGTCCCAACCCCACATCACCCCTTCTTCCTGAGGCCCTGCCCTACCCCCAAGCCACAACCCCAGAACATCTCTTCCCCTTAAGACTCCACCTTGTCCTCCCTCCATCGTTCATCCTTTCAGCTGGTAAAAAGTGGTGGGGCCATGGGCCTCTAAACCCCCTGTTCCAGTGCCTCTGACACAGAGCCAGGCAGACAGTAGCGTGTGTGTGTGTGTGTGTGTTGCAGAGACAGCTGAGCTGAGCCAGTGAGGAAAACGGGGGCTGATGTCAAAGCTGCCCCCTCTCCCTGCCTCCAGACTGGTTGCTTCCAGCAGCTGTGTGAAGTTAGAGACTGTGTGCCAGCGCACTCTTGCTTCCTCAATGCACACACTCCCCCCCCCCACACACACACACACTGTCACATACTCTCTGCCCTACCACACATACTTCACCTGGAAAGCAGCTGGCCATCTTGTAGGATGCCCATGGAACAATGGGATAGAATAACCTGCATCATATGTGGTGCTGTACCGACCCACGAGCCATTACAAACCCTTCCCAACACGTCCTCTGGCCAGTTGTACAGTGTGATAGCTACCCACAGTGCACTACTCTTTGGGGCAATGCAGGAGTTGCTAGAGTCGGTGCTCTCTGGTGACACAAGGAGCAAAGTATTTAATTAAAACACTTCAATTAAAGTCACATAACTTTGTAGTGTAGACATAGCCTGAGAGTGAGACAAGACCTAGCTCCCTTTGGCACAAAGGATGCTCAGGCACTGAAACTAAAGAACCAAAAGCTCCTCTGTAGTTGATCTATGCAGAGAAACCCCAATGGATTTCAAGTCCATTGTCTTAATCACTTGGCCACAACTACTTGCTTGGCACTTCTTTGCACTCTACTTTTGTTCTCACTGAATGATCATTTCCAATTGTTTCCTCAGACCAGCTTCCACAACACACTCACTGCTCTGCCATTGTCTGTGTGTGTCCATGGCTGACCAGCAAGAATTCCTGCTCATTTCCCTTCTGGCTGGAGCATGATGAGAGTGTGTTTGTGGTTAATGATGTTGCTGTAGATTGTTGTCCATTTCCTGCCTTGATAATCCAGACAGTCTCTTTCCCATCAGATCCCCAGTACATCAGTGATTGCAATAGCAGGGGACAGGTTTTCTCTGGAACACTGAGCTTTTCCACGGGGTTGTTGGCTGTTCTCTTTCCTCACTCTGGAGTAAACTCAGCTTTTTAATCCATCCTTGATGTTTCATGGAATGACAACAGCAGCATAAAGAAAGAGGAGAGCAAATAGCTCACCATCAGGGCTGAAGGTGGAACTGTACTTGGCCGCTTGTTTTATGATGGAGTGACTTGCCATCGATTAAGTGGTGCTCGCTAGGTAAGGGACATGTGTTCAAAATCCCAGTGATTTCAGAAAAGTTGAAGACCAACATTTGTACTTTGTGGTGGGGGCTTTTTCTTAGGATCCTAACTGACAATTGTTCCCCTTTCTCTTTCCACTGCGCAATAGCTGAGCTAATTTTGATTCCATTAGAAAGCTGGTTACAGATTGCAGAGCTGGATTCACTTTAGGTTACTGATATAGCAGCACCGAGGCTCCCTTACTATAAGCTAAAATCACTGGGTTCTGTGTTAATTGGTAGGGGGGCCTGGAGCTATATTGGTGAGCAGCTAGCACAGAGATGCATCTCTGAGGATGGCTACCGGACAGGAGCAGCTGATGGAGAGCTGCAGCTTGTGGTGAAGGCTGTAGCAGAACTCCGTGCAGAGATGGGGCTCTTGGCCATCCTAGTACATAGGGTGCCCTTTACCCCCTCACTTCCACACAGGCTTGGGGGGATGAAACTCTGCAGATGAACCAGAGACAGAGACCTTGGAGTTGTTGGACTTTTCAGACTTTGGGTGACTTTTGGGTTGCTGGACTCAAGAACCAAAGGGAAGGGACAAGACCCAATATGCTTGGGGGGTGGGGGTTGCTCATCATTTGTGTTATGAATCCTGTTTGTGGTGTTTCCCCAACATGATGACACTTGTTGCTCTCTGTTATTAAATAGCTTTTACTACACTCAGACTCTTTGCTGGGGTGGCCGGGGGGGGAAGTATTGCTTCTTAGAGGCACCCCCAGAGTGGTGGTATATATTTGTCCCAAGTCACCAGGTGGCAGTTCTAGTCAGTATTGCATTGTGTTATTTGAACAGAACCCCTAGACACTAAACCCAGCCCTTGTGGCTGCCAACTCTGATGTACAGCAGAGTTACTGACACAGTTTATTTAAAGCAAGGAAAGGCTAAGAAAGTTTCTGTTTGCAGGAAGTAACACATCTGTCATTGTACCACATGGGGAAAGGGATGTTTGCAGAGAACTGAACACACTCAATGAGGATGGGATTCGAACCCACATGTGCAGCGCACAATGGATTAGCAGTCCATCGCCTTAACCACTCGGTCACCTCATCTGAACTGTCAAAAGATGGACAGGAGGAGAAATGTAAGGCCCGCAGAGGTAGGGCCAATAAGGCGTTTGTAAATCCTAAGTATAATCAGGATCTAAATGAGCACCCCTCTCACATCTAATGATGAGCTGCGGGAAAGACTTCCGGAACAGACCGTGTTTGCACAGAGACACTTATTCTGCTGAGGTATGCAGCAGGATGGGGCCACTTTGCCAAAATGTCCACTTTTGGCTGGTGATGGGTTACAAATCACATGAGTGCAAGGAAATATTATTATCCTTCCTGTCTGACTGATGGGTAGCAGAACGTAGCTAGTCCGTCCTGGTGGAGAGGCTAGGTGGGTGAGAAATACCTTTTCTTGGACTGTAGAGAAGTGATTGAGGACATCACCCTAATCTAGTGGTCCCCATACTTTTCACATTGTGCCCTCTGATCCATGTCTGCAGCCCCTCTGAAGCCATGGTCAAGAACCGGGGTTGGGAGTGATGCTTTGGCTTCCTGGGGAGTGGGGTGTAAACAGGAGTAAGAGGGATGGGGTCAGGCTGGGAGCTAGGGGCCCACCTTGGTGGCTGGGTTGGGGAAGAGCTGGGGAAGAGTAGGGCTGAGTGTTGCTCCTTCCCTGCCCTCCTTGGGGGCTGGCTTGGGCCCTGAGATGCCTCCATGAATGTTCCTTTCTGCCCCCATAGGAGGCGTACCTCACAATTTCAGAAGCAGGATAGTTCAGTGGTTAAACCATTGGCTTATCTAACTGAGGGTTGTGAATTCAGACCCTGAGAGAGCAACACAGGCCTAGTGAAGGAAGGTGGAGACTGATCTCTAAGAGCCATTTGCAAGCATCAGGCTCGCCTCAGTTGTTTGGCAGCAGGACCATGACTTAGTTGGTTAAAGCACCCGTTTTGTAAACAGGAGCTACTGGGTTCAACTACCTGTGGTGCCTTAGTGGGGGTCTTTGACCTGGGGGTATAGCTCAGTGGTAGAGTGTTTGACTGTAGATCAAGTTGTCCTTGGTTCAAATCCAAGTGCTACCTTACAGGATTTTGGGGGTTGGACTATATGATTTTCTGAGGTCCTTTCCAATTCTGACATTCTATGATCAGTGTTTCAATTGACCTCTACTGGCTGAGCAGGGTCTAGTGATGTCAAAGCTCAGGGAAAGGGAGAACAAGTGCAGGGGCCCTGGCACCAGAACCTTGGCCCTGCAGCCCTGCTCTCTTCCACCCTGTCCACCCACAGCCCCATTCACTAGTCACCTCTCTCTTATACCTGGCTCACTCCTTTACACATACCCCCGCTGTGGCCCCAAGGCCAGAGGAGCTCTGTGCCCCTGCTACAGCACCCAGGCTGTAGAGGGTAGTGAGAGTCCTCCAGCCCTGGGGCCACCATTGGGAGACTTTTCCAGGGGGCCGTTGTGTAAGTGTGTCCCTGGCTGAACAGGAAGAATTCCTGGACATTTCCCTACTGGCTGGACCATGATTAGATTGTGTTTGTAGTGAATGATGTTGCTGTCCATTGTTAATTCCCTGTCATGACAATTCACACACACCCTTTCCCCATCATAGCCCCAGCACATCAGTGACTCCAATAGGAGGGGCAGGTTTTCTTGAGGGCATTGAGATTTTTGGGGGAGTTGGTGACTCCTTTCTCTCCTCACCCTGGAGTAAATTCAACCTTTTCTTCCATCTTTGATGATTCATGGAATAACAACAGCAGTATGAAGAAAGAGGAGAGTGAATATCTCACTGCTGGCAGAAGGTGGCCACGTCCCCTCTGTCTGACCATTGCCACTGGAGGAGAGAAGGTTTCAATGGAATTGATGCTGTGACTCAGATAAGAGGCACAGGTAAGTTTTGCTGTTCATGGATCTGTGCAAAGGAAATTGTGTCCCTGTGTGAAAGTGAGGTGGGAAAAGCAACATGGTGGTGCCTGAGGCATAAGGGACCCTATAGGATTAGAGTAGGATACGTGCTCAAGCAGCATGTTTCTTACTTTGCCCCTCTGTCAATTTTGATGATTATGGATGGAAATATTTTGAAATCAGGTTGTGACTTCACACAGAAACTGACATATACGTCATTCTTCCAACCCTGCCTAGTCCACTAGTGGTGAGTTTAGAAGGACACAGTCACTCTTCCCCATCCTCATGTCAGGCATGTGCTTTCCATGGCGCCCACTTCCCACAATGCTGGGATTCTTCTCTGATCTCCCCCTAGACCTCTGCTTGCCCCACTCACTTCTCAGATCCCTTCCCAAAACCTTCCAACTCAGCAGCTGGCAGGATCCTTCTACCTTCCTTTCATTTCCTGCCTCCCCTCAGAGCAAAAGCTCTACTCTATTCCCTCATCAGGAATTCAACCCAGGCCACCTGGGTAAAAAAAACCAGGAATCCTGACCGCTAGACCATATGGGATTAGAATTGCTAGGCTTGTCTAAGGGAAGGTCTACTCTACGCATTGGATCGACAGGTCGTGATTGCTTTCTGGGGGCCCGATTTATCACATCTACTCTAGACAGAATAAATTGATGCTTTGTCCCTGAGCACTCTCCCATTCACTCTGGGACTCCAGCACCATGAGAGGCATGAAGTTATAAAACAGCCTTCCAAAGGGAACAGTGGGGGCAAAAAAACCTAGCTGGCCTTAAGACTGAGCTTGATACATTTATGGAGGGAGCATAGGCATGACATTTTCCTGGCGCCAGTGGGTTCTCACCCCTGGCTCCACCCTCATTTCAACCCCTTCTCCAAAGTCCCCGCCCCCAACTCCACCCCTTCCTTGTCCCTAATAGACCCTTTCTCAAATAACCACCCCAGCCCCACCTCTTCCTGCAGTTCATTGCATTCCCCCTCCTCCCACTTCCCTCCCAGCACTTGCTGCCATGAAACAGGTGTTTTGCAGTGACAAGAGCTGGGAGCTAGGGGGAGAAGACGGATCACAGCACACTCAGGGAAGGAGGCAAAGCAGAGGTGAGATGGGGTGGGAGGTAGGGCAAAGAGCTGCCAGTGGATGCAGAGAAGCCACCTATTTTTCAGTCTGCAGCCCCCTCCCCGGGATATGGCATTTTTAATGAATAATTTCCCAGCGGATTTTCAGGAAAAATAGGCATTGCAGCCACCCCACTACAATGGGTTTAATAAATATAGTAAAAATGAGGGCTGTTGATGAATCGCAGTTAACGCTGAAGGGTATGTTTGTGTTGGGTTTAAACAAAATGTTATTTGGAAGATACATATGGATAGAGAGCCATGCTGTGGTTCACCATCCTAGGAACATTCTGGAAGAGGCCAAAGGGAGGGAGAATGAGCTCAACATGTGGAGTGAAGGGAAGGGGCTCCTGGCTAGAGAGACTCTGGCTGACTCTGGTTAGCAGGGGCTCTCCCTCTTTGTGCACATTGAGTTGAGTTGATTTGAATCGAATCAAATAGAAGAAAATATCAAAAACCCTTGACTCTGCCTGGCCTCTGACTTATTGAGAACCACAGAAACCCAACAAGTCAAATCTACGATTATAAATTCAAATCAACATCATAAGGAAAATTCCAACCCCAGAGTACACTGGGCAGGGCCCTTTGCCTCAGTTTCTCCCCTTGCAGTGTGACAGGCCAATCCAATGTCCCTTTAACAGACCCTCCGCTCTCCTTCCACTGAACCCCACACCTCTTTGGCAAGAAAACCCTCGGGTGGGGGAGGGGAAGGCCTTGAGTGAGACCTCAGCTTCTGCTGCCCCCACTCCCTCACTCGGCTCTCAGTTTGCACTGGTCACTCTGTGTCACTGCTCCACGGCATTGTCCTTCCCCCTGCTGAGAGCTGCTGTGTTGCCGCTTCCCCTGCTGTCACCTGCATGTCTCCTGCAGCCTCTGCACAGCCGCGTTGTGGGGGAACCTCGCTACTAGTGTAGACTGGGTAGCCTCATTGCAACACCATGGGCTGGGTGTGAACTGACAGCTGGGGGAGGCTAACTCCCTGCCCCGCCCTTTCCACCCAAAGCCCCACCCCTTCTGCAAACCCTGCTGGAGCCCAGAGCCCCTGCAGAGGCCAGCTTCCACCCTAGCCAGTGCCAGCCCCATCACGCTCCCAGCCTCCTTCCCAAACACAAAGTGGGCAGTGTGGCCCCACTGGCCCCAGCCCCACAGCGGGTGGGTTACACAGCCCCCAATCAACCTGCTATTGTCCTGCATGGCTCTGTGCTCC
>VOCN01040307.1:0-12055 GCA_007922305.1 Dermatemys mawii
GGGGGGGGACTGTGGGAAGGGGCGTGGCAGGGGAGCTCTGAGGAGATGCTGTGGGAAGGGGCGAGGGGCTCCCCGTTGGCCCCGGTATCTCTGTGAGAACGAGGCCTACAGCGGAAGGCGGGCGGGTCTTGGGTCCCAGCGGCGACACGGAGCTCGGCCGAGCCGGGGGGCCCAGGGCGGGGAGCGGGTCCCTACTACCGGCGCCACAGGCTCCCAGACCTGGTGCGCGGCTCCGACGCCCCAGCGCCCTGCGGACCCTACGTCCGTCCCTCCGAAGGTTTCAAACCGCGCACAGCCGCCGTCACCGCGGCCGCCCTGCCTCGGGTCCTGCTGGGGGATGGAGTCCACCCTGCGCCGCCTGGCCCAGAGCGGGACGGCCTCGGGACTACACTTCCCAGCAGCCATGGGGGCAGACAGGCCTACAATCCCATCGTGCCCCGCGCCGAAGGCCTGCGGCGTCTGAAAAGGGGGCTGCGTCTCCCATGATACACCGCGCGCGGTCGCGCAATGCGGGCGGTGGGCAGCTCCCAAGACGCATCGCGCACGGCCCTTGGGTGGGAGTTGCAGGAGGCGAGTGTGGCCCGTGTGCAGCCGCGGGGGAGGGGAAAGGACTCTCTTTCCCATAATACTCCGCGCGCGCAGCCATGGCGGACGGGAGACTACATCTCCCGTGATGCCCCGCGCGATGGGCAGTATGGCGCCAAACGTGGCTTCGCTGGAGAGGCGGGTCCGCCGTTGCTTGTGCGATTTCGGTTTCGAGCTTTCTCCCCTCAAGGTATAAGTCGCGTGGCTGCGGCGGGCCCTGGCGCTGTGGAGGCGGGGGGGCTGCTATGGCCGCCGGGTTCCCCGGGTGGTGTCCGCGTTTCCCTCATGGTCTGTGACGTCATGCAGTTGTTCCTGTGACATCATATGGACACTGTGACATCATATTGCTCTGCCGTGACATTCCATCCCTATGCCAACCGGTGGGAGATGGGTGGCATCACAGCTCTGTTTGTGTGGCCATGGGGTGGTGGCGGGGGGACCCGTTGTGTGATGACGGGGCCACCAGGCCTGCAATGAACTTGACTTCTTTCCCGGTACTTCAGGTGCTTTGGGGTGAAGGGTCCCGGGTGTATTCCAGACCTGGTGGTAGTGTCCTTGGCAGTTGCCAGTGGGGAAAGCAGTGACTGGTGGATTTGGGGACAAGTGGGGCACAGTGGTCTCCCCCCGCAGGCTGTATCCTGAAGTATAGTATGTTGGTGATCCTGTAGGGATGGTACATGGTCTAATTCCGTCTTCACTAGAAAAAGTGGCATTGAAGTGATGAGAAAGATGTGGTAGGTTCTCACCCAGAAATCTTCATGCACTCCTGAATCTGTAACTCTTCCTGAATTATGTTTTGTTGGCTAGCACATTTAGACAGGAACTGAGTTTGCCCCATATCTTGCTGTTTGTTTTCCCTGCACTTATTCCCATTAATTATTTTCGTCTCATTTCTGCTGTCACATTGTTTAGACCACCTGGGAAGGTGAAGTGCCAAGTCTCCTTCAAAACTGGTGTGAGTGTCTTTCTATAAAGGTCCTGATCCTGTGAGATGCTGTGTGCTTCTTGAAATCTGTGTCGGTCCTTTGACTCCCAGTGATATCGGTTCTACCATAGTGTAGTAGTGACAAAGAGTCCTGTGGCACCTTAAAGACTAACTAAAATTTTTTTTTTTTTTTAGAGCATAAGCTTTCGTGGGCTAATACGCACTTCGTCGGATGCATGCACATAGTGTAGTAGCAACCTGTCCCCTGGAAGATGTCTGAGCTCCAAAGTGTATGGCATCTCTGTCCTTTCAGATTGTATTTCCAAAACTGCCATGTTGTTCTGCAGAGTGCATCATGGGACAGCATTTTCTTTGTTGCGGTTGATAGTGATGGGCTTCTGAGAAAGGTCGAATAATTTTAAAAAATATTTGGGAGGAAAAAATTCTCCATGTATGTTGTGAAATGTGCAATCTTGTTGAAAGTACAAAGAAAGAAACAGGGAAACTAGCAGCTGAAACAATCAGAGAAGTCTGCTGGAGAACAGCAAGAGCAGGAGATAAAAAGTGGAGGAAAGTGTGAAAAGGGATTACCTGTCCAGATGAGCTGCACAAAATGATTCTAAACAGATAATTGACTTCTGTTGAGATTAACATCAAACCCTGTTGCCTTGAAAGTTAAATATTGACAATAGTCAGGAAACTGACTACTGTAGAAGTAAAGTTTTTATTGACTTGATCATTAAATATTAACCCAGGCAAAGGCAAAACTAAGATTTGCCACCAAGGTCAGTGAATGTTGATCTTCACAGAGAGACAAAGTTATTATATGCCAAGGTACGTACATTCTGAAAGCCTTCATCAGAAATCTCCCCATTGAGAAACTGTTAATTTCTTAAATGAAACTTTTTTGTAAACTAACATTTTAGGAGAGATGAAGTTAGGTGACTGACAGATAAAGACTGTTGTTGACTGCTGACAAACCAATCTGTTAGGAAAATTTTTAACTTGTAAATTGAGCTAGCGAGATGTGGGGATAAATGTGGAATGTCAGGATAGACAAGGTGGGTGCAGTAATATCTTTTATTGGTCCATCTTCTGTTGGTGAAAGAAACAAGTTCACATCAGTTGAATTGCACCTGGTAGCATTTTAACAGCTGAATGATGTACTGGCTAGGAGAGTGTTTCTGTCTTGGTATTTGCAGTGTTCTGTCTTGCTAGGCAATTTGGCCTCCTGGACTGAAAAAAAGACTAGATTGGAACTCTTTAGATTTAATTTTGGTTCTTTTACTGATGTGGTCACATCTCTTGATTTCCCCAGGCCTCAATTTCTTAACTGTGAAATGGGGACGATAATTGCTTCTTTTCCTGTGGGGTTGTGAGTATTAAAGAATGTTTATGTGGCACTCAGAAGCACACTGTAAAGCATTGCATGAATGCTAGCGATTACACTTACTGGTTTTTCATGTTGCTTACTATTTAAGGCAGGGGTAGGCAAACTACAGCCTTGTGGCATGCATATTCCCCTCAAGATGTTTTAATCTGGCCCAGGAACTCCCACTGTCTGCCCCTTCCCGAGGACCCCCCACCCTAACTGTCCCCCGCAGAACCCCACCTCGTATCTGTCCCCCTGCTCTCCCCCAGCTCCTATCCATCCCACCACCCCGAGAGACCTGATTTAAGGGCACCTCCTGAAACTTGCTGAGTGCCTCTTGAGTGGGTCTTTCACGTCCTTCAGTAGGATGATTAAACGTGGACCCAGTCCCACTTCCAGTAAAGCCAATGGAAAGAATCCTGCTGACTTCAGCGGACCTTAGAGCCTGTCTATGGGAGTACTGATGCGGGCCCATAGCTATGAAGAGACAATAGGGGGCGATGGCTCGCCAGGCTTTTAGCACTGAGCAGAAGAACTAGCTGTTTTCTGTCTATCCCTACCGCTAGGGTCCAAGGGACTGCTTCTGTAGATAAAACTCATCGTATGTTTGCAGGTGCTGGGCCTGACAGAATGCAGGAAATTGCACCTGGTATATCACAATTTTTCTAGGGAACTTGGAGATCTTCCTTTGACAGAAAATAAATACAGGCTCATCCCTATCCCCACAGCCTTTTGCTTGGCACCTGCCCACGAATAATGATCTGCACACTGGAGCCTACAGAGATGTATACTGTATGGATAATAATGCAGTTTTAATTTATTATTATTATTTTATTATTGTAAAAACGCAAACGTACAAGATGTCTGTGTGTGGGATGGTCCCCAGTGCTCTTCCCTGGTGAAAAACCCCACATAGTATTTAAAAAAAGATAGTCCTTCAAAATGCATATTAAGGGACAGTAAGAATACATTCATCGTACCATGTTATTTCTATACAAGTAGCTAAACTGGATCATGAGTAGTAATGTGTAACCTTCTCAACACTGTGTAATAACTTGCAGACTAACTAACTATTTAAACCAGTGGTTTTCAACCGGGGTTACACATATCTCTGGGTTACGCAGAGGTCTTCCAGGGGGTACATCAACTCATCTAGATACTTGCCTAGTTTTACCACAGGCTACATAAAAAGACTAGTGAAGTCAGTACAAACTAAAATTTCATACACACAATGACTTGTTTATACTGCTCTATATACTATATGCTGAAATGCATGTACAATCAGAAAGTCAGCAATTTTTCAGTAATAGTGGTTGTGACACTTTTGTATTTTCATGTCTGATTTTGTAAGCAAGTAGTTTTTTAAGTGAGGTGAAACTTGGAGGTACTCAAGACAAATCAAACTCCTCAAAGGGTACAGTCGTCTGGAAAGGTTGAGAGCCAGTGATTAAACAAAGGCCAAAACAAAACTGATCTCAGTTTTACTAGTGTCAGTCCTGAGTCCATTAAAATCAATATATGCCATCGTGTGCCAATGTGATATATGCCATCGTATGCCCCTCTGCCATGTACATTGGCCAAACCAGTCTATATGCAAAAGAATAAATGGACACAAATCTGACATCAGGAATCATAACATTCAAAAACCAGTGGAAGAACACTTCAATCTCCCTGGCCATTCTATTACAGACTTGAAGGTGTCAATTTTAAAACAGAAAAACTTCCAAAACACTCCAATGAGAAACTGCCAAATTGGAGTTAATTTACAAATTGGATACTATCAACCAAGGGTTAAACAAGGACTGTGAATGGCTTAGTCATTACACTAATTGAATCTATTTCCCTAAGTTGTTTCCTTCACACCTTTTTGTCAACTGTTAGACATTGATCTACTTGATTATCACTACAAAAGGGTTTTTTTCTCCTACTGATAATGGCTCAACCAAATTAAACAGCCTCTTAGAATTGATATGGTAATTTCCAACTTTTTATGCTTTCTGTGTATATAAATTGTGACAAAACTCCAAGTCTGTACTTGTGGGTCCCGCGCTTCCTGGCAGATTTAGGGGCCTCAGAAACTTATCTAGGCCCCAGAGTGACCTCCCTTTCTCAGTATAATTGGCAAGAGGCACCACCTAGTGAGTTGCCTTCATCACAGGCCAGTATGGAAGATGGAAAAAGGGGGGAGCCCGGGCCTGCCCTCTACTCTGGACTCCAGCCCAGGGACCCTAATAGTATCAGCTAAGATGGCTGACCTTTTAGGCACAAAACACAATACAATTCCCTGGGCTACTTCCCCACAGCAGTCCCCACTTCTTCAAACTCCACTTCACCCTTACCTCAGGGCCTCCTTCCTTCTGGATGATATGTTGTCCTACACTCAGTCTCACCAACAGCATAACTTCCTTCCACAGCTCCTGACACCCACAGCCCACCTGACTAACTGGAAGGTTTTTATCTGGATTCAGCCAGTCCCTGATTGGCTTCAGGTGTCCCAATCAGGCTAGCTGTTTCTGCTCCTTTCTAGAAGGTTCTTAATTGGCCCCAGGTGTCTTGATTGGCCTGGAGTAGCCTTTGTTTGGCTATCCAGGGAACAAGGACCTGCACATCCTGAGACTAATATACCTGCCTTCCAGCACTCTTCTATATCCTTCTGGTCTGACTCCGTCACATATCCCTCCCCCCTGCTCAACACCAAGGGGTTGGGCAACTTGGGTGGACATACAGTGCACCCGTGATAAGCCATCTGCGTTGCCGTGGCAACTTCCGGCTCTGTGTTGTATGCGGAACTGAAAGGGTTGGAGGGATAAGAACCATGTAGTCACTCTTGCATTTTTCTCCTTGTTCCGCTGCATCCACTGAAGAGGGGCATGGTCAGTCACGAGGGTAAACTGTCTACCTAGCAGGTAGTATCGCAGTGTTTCCATGGCCCACTTAACGGCAAGGCATTCCCTCTCGACCACAGCATACTTCTGTTCCCTTGGGAGAAGTTTTCTACTCAGATAGAGGATTGGATGTTCTTCTTCCCCGACCATCTGGGATAGGACAGCCCCTAGTCCAACTTCAGATGCGTCTGTCTGCAAGATGAACTCCTTAGTGAAGTCTGGAGCTATAAGTACAGGGTCACTGCAAAGGGCTGTCCTTAGATCTGTAAATGCCCTCTCTGCTGTGTCTGTCCATCGCACCATCTCAGGTCCCCGAGCTTTTATGAGATCAGTCAGGGCACTTGCCCTGGTGGCAAAATGGGGAATAAAGCGTCGATAGTACCCCACTACCCCCAAAAATGCCCGGACTTGTTTCTTGCGAACCGGTCGGGGCCAGTTTTGGATGGCCTCTAGTTTATTGAGTTGGGGTTTCACTACACCTCGTCCCACAATGTAGCCCAGATACTTCGCCTCTGTTAATCCTATGGCACACTTTGCGGGGTTTGCGGTAAGGCCAGCACACTTTAGGGTATCTAGGACAGCTTCAACCTTTTCCAAGTGGGTTTCCCAGTCTGCGGTATGAATAACCACATCATCCAGGTAGGCAGCTGCATAACTAGCATGGGGGCACAATAGCTTATCCATAAGGCGCTGAAAGGTAGCTGGGGCCCCATGTAGACCGAATGGAAGGACTGTATATTGAAACAGTCCATCTGGGGTGGAGAAAGCGGTCTTCTCCTTTGCGTCTTCAGCAAGGGGGATCTGCCAGTACCCTTTAGTTAAGTCTAGAGTGGTCAGGAAGCGGGCATTTCCCAGTTGGTCCACTAACTCGTCTATCCGGGGTATAGGATATGCATCGAACTGGGACACCTCATTCAGCCGACGGAAATCATTGCAAAACCTTGTGGAGCCATCTGGTTTGGGTACTAGCACGATCGGGCTAGACCACTGACTGTGAGACTCTTCGATTACCCCTAAGTCCAACATTTTTTTTACTTCCGCTCTGATTTCTTCTCTTTTGGCCGCTGGCACCCGGTAAGGCCTCATCGTTACCTTGGCCCCGGGGTTTGTAATGATGTGGTGATATGTCTCAGTTGTTCGTCCTGGCCGAGATGAGAATACGTCTTGGTTCCGGTTGATCATCTCAACCACCTCCTCTCTTTGGGCTGGTGTTAATTCAGGAGACACCTTCACCTGCTCGGGGTTTTTGTTCTCCTGTAATGGGTCCTTTTGAGCAACTACACACGCTTCTTGGGTACGCCAGGGTTTTAGAAGGTTGATGTGGTACACTTGTTCCTGTTTTCTACGTCCGGGTTGTCGTACCTTATAATTTACCTCTCCTATAGATTCAACTATTTCATAGGGCCCCTGCCACTGGGCCAAGAGTTTACTCTCTGCTGTGGGTACTAACACCATTACTCGGTCTCCGGGTTGGAACTGCCGAACCTTTGCTTGACGGTTGTAGTGTGTTTGTTGGGCTTTCTGGGCCTTCTCCAGGTGCTCTCGCACTATAGGGGTGACTCAGGTTATACGATCTCTCATTTGTAATACATGCTCCACTATATTCTTCCCTGTATTAGGCTCCTCTTCCCAAATTTCCCTAGCTATATCTAGTATGCCCCGGGGGTGGCGACCATATAATAGCTCGAAGGGAGAGAATCCAGTGGAGGCTTGAGGAACTTCCCGGATGGCAAACATAAGGTAGGGCAACAGGGTATCCCAGTCTTTTCCATCCCTACTTACCACCTTTTTGATCATGGCCTTGAGGGTCCGGTTGAATCTCTCTACCAGGCCGTCGGTCTGCGGGTGGTAAACTGAGGTTCGCAGAGTCTGGACATGGAGCAGAGAGCAGAGGTCCTTCATCAGCTTTGACATGAAAGGCGTTCCTTGGTCCGTTAGAATCTCTTTTGGTAGCCCAACTCGGGCAAAAATTTCCACCAATGCCTTTGCTATGGACTTGGAGGCTGTATTTCGTAGGGGAATGGCCTCTGGATACCTGGTTGCATAGTCCAAGACGACAAGCACATATTGGTGATCTCGAGTTGTCTTCTCTAGAGGCCCCACCAGGTCCATGGCCACCCGCTCAAAAGGGATCTCAATTATTGGTAGAGGTATCAACGGAGCCCTTAGATGTGGTCGAGGGTTGTGCAACTGACACTCAGGGCAGGAGGCGCAGTACCGCCGGACATCCTCATGTACTCCTGGCCAGAAGAATCTGCGCAAGATTCGCGCTTGGGTCTTTTCTATCCCCAAGTGTCCCCCAAAGAAGTGACTGTGGGCGAGACTTAGTATTGCCCTCTGATGTTTTTGGGGTACCAGGAGCTGGTTTTCTACCTCTTCCTGTATTTGAACCACCCTGTACAGGAGGTTCTTCTTGATCATGAAATAGGGCGCTGGCCCTCGGGCCTTACCCTCCACGGGCTCCCCATCTATCTCAGCCACCTCTCTTCTGACATTATCATATCTGGGATCTTCTGCCTGGTCTCGCCCAAAAGTCTCTCTTCCAGGACCTATCGACCCAAACTCTGAGGAACTGGTCTCTGCCTCCTCAGTCACTTCGGTGACATTAGGGTTGGGACTGGATTCTGCTTCCTCCTCCTCCTCTCTGGGGGTCTCTTTCTCAGTTCCCTGTGCCCTTCGGCCTACCAAGGCCATGTTCTGACCCTGAAGCAGAATCCGAGTGCCCAAAGCCTTTGCTGCCCTTCTTTCTTTCTTGGTTTTTCTGCCCTTTCCAGAGGCGGAGAACAATTCGGGAGATATTTCAGCAAAGAAAGGAGGGTGATTTTCTGTTAGGGATGACTCCTTAACTTCAGAGTCTTCTCGTCTGTCCTCTCCCTCTGGTGGGAGCAAATTTCCAAATCCTGGGAAATCCCTTCCAATAAGCACTGGGTATGGGAGTTTTGGGACCACTCCTGCTTTTACCCCAGTGATGGTTCCCTGGATTTCAATCCTTACTGGGATGACAGGATAGTAGCTAACAGTCCCATGTACACAGGTTACTCCCGTACGCTTAGCCTGTAATAACTGGCTGCGTTTCACTAGTTTTCCTGAAATCAGGGTGACAGCACTACCTGAATCAATGAGTGCCATAGTTTCTACCCCATTCAGTTTCACTGGTTTTGTATATTGGTGTGGGGTGACTGCAACCCCGACTAGATTGATTAGGGTGCATGGGTCTGCCCAATCCCCAAGGTTACACTGCATGGGCTCCTCAGTGTTGGGACATTGTGCCGCTAGGTGTCCCCATTCTCCACATGCATAACATCTATAAGAGGCTTTAGTTGCTCCTTTGTCTCTTGGGTTAGGGGTCTTTACCCCATGGTTCCCCCACTTCTGGGTTCCCGGCTGTTCTGTGGCCACTACCTTCTTCCACCTGGGGCTCCCCGGGTGCTTGGTTATCTGGCCTTCCTGGGTCAGGCCCAGATACTTCTTTTGGGAGAGGGCTTCTCTGGGTAGTTGGGACAGCTCTCGGGTCGCAATCCACCTCTCTACCAATGTGATCACCCCGTCATAGGTGGCAGGGTCATTCTGGCCCACCCATGCACGAAGATATGGAGGCAATCCCCTCATATAGTGGTCTATGACCAAAGTTTCCAACATTTCCTCTGGGCTGCAGACCTCGGGTCGTAACCACTTCCGTGCGAGGTGGATAAGGTCGAATACTTGGGACCTCGGAGGCTTACCCTCCTTGTACTTCCACTCATGGTATCTCTGTGCCTGTACTGCTGTTGTTACCCCTAATCGTGCCAGGATCTCTGCTTTCAGCTGAGGGTAGTCCATGGCAGCTTCAGCGGGCATGTCCTGATAAGCTTTTTGTGCTTCTCCGCATAAGAAGGGAGCGAGGATGCTAGCCCACTGATCCTGGGGCCAGGCCTCTCGCAAGGCAGCCCTTTCAAAGGAGAGGAGATAAGCCTCTATGTCGTCATTAGCTGTCATCTTTGGCAGACAACCAGCAGCCCTCCATACTCGCGACCCCTCAGATCCTTGGTTTTTGGTGGTGAGGACTTTCAGTTGTTCTACCACATCCCGCAAGAGGGCTCGATCCTGAGAGGCCTGCTCCATCAATAATTGGTTAGTCTCTTGTTGTACCCGCAGGGACTCCTGTTGTGCCCTAGCCTGGGCTCGGGTGGCCTCCTGCTGGGCTGCAGTGGCTTGCAACAGTGCTTTTATTATGTCCTCCATTGTGGTGAGAACACCCCAAACCTGGTGCACTTTTTTTTGTTTGTTTGTTTGTTTGTTTTTAAACCTCTCCCTTTCTTCTGCCGCGCAGTGAACAGTAAGTCAGAAACTCCCACTCCCGACACCAGTTGTGACAAAACTCCAAGTCTGTACTTGTGGGTCCTGCGCTTCCTGGCAGATTTAGGGGCCTCAGAAACTCATCTAGGCCCCAGAGTGACCTCCCTTTCTCAGTATAATTGGCAAGAGTCACCACCTAGTGAGTTGCCTTCATCACAGGCCAGTATGGAAGATGGAAAAAGGGGGGAGCCCGGGCCCGCCCTCTACTCCGGACTCCAGCCCAGGGACCCTAATAGTATCAGCTAAGATGGCTGACCTTTTAGGCACAAAACACAATACAATTTCCTGGGCTACTTCCCCACAGCAGTCCCCGCTTCTTCAAACTCCACTTCACCCTTACCTCAGGGCCTCCTTCCTTCTGGATGATATGTTGTCCTACACTCAGTCTCACCAACAGCATAACTTCCTTCCACAGCTCCTGACACCCACACCCACCTGACTAACTGGGAGGTTTTTATCTGGTTTCAGCCAGTCCCTGATTGGCTTCAGGTGTCCCAATTAGGCTAGCTGTTTCTACTCCTTTCTAGAAGGTTCTTAATTGGCCCCAGGTGTCTTGATTGGCCTGGAGTAGCCTTTGTTTGGCTATCCAGGGAACAAGGACCTGCACATCCTGAGACTAATATACCTGCCTTCCAGCACTCTCCTATATCCTTCTGGTCTGACTCCGTCACAAAATGCATCTTACTTCTGTGTGTTCCATTCGATGCATCTGATGAAGTGGGCTATAGTCCATGAAAGCTTATGCTGAAATAAACTGGTTAGTCTCTAAGGTGCCACAAGTATTCCTCGTTTTCTTTAAAATCACTAGTTACTCCAGATCATTGATTCTCAACTTATTACACGGCCCACAATGTGTTATCTGGGCCGCAGGGGCCAGGTGGTGTGGATCCCCGCTAGGCGGGGTTGGCCAGCTGCCTGCCCCAAATCCCTGCCACGCAGCAGCAGCAGCCCCCCCTCCGGTATTTGTAATTGGTTTCTAAAATATAAAATGTAAATATGGAACCATCTAGATATTTAAGGTCAATCTCCGTTACCCATTACAAAATCAAATGTTAGAGACAAGGTGGGTGATGTAATATATCTTTGCTGAGACCAGTTTCAGTTGGTGGACGAGACAAGCTTTTGAGCTTCATAGAGCTCTTCTTCAGGTCTGGGAAAGATAACCAAGATGTCACCCTTAAATACAAGATGGGATGGATTGTTAAGCAAAAGGAGTTAAGGCTTGTTGCAAGAGAAACCACTTAAAATGATGCCAGCAATTAACACCTCTAGAGCCATAGGACAAAGGAGGGTTAATAAGTTACAAACTGTAATGAGCCATAAAATCAATGTTTCTGTTGACCATGATATTTAGTGATTTATGAATTTAAGTTCCTAGGCTTGTCTTTTCAAGGTGTGCAGGTTTCCTTTGAAGGGCACTGAGGGGTCAAATAGGGAATAATTGCCTTGTGAATTGTGTTTACCCACAGATGATATGGGGTGTGTGTCTTTTATCATTTTCCTGCTGTGTGAGCTCATTACTTTGAGAGCAGAGGCCATGTGGGAAGGGAGTGGGATAATGTCTGTCTCCCCCACCCCGGGATTTGCTGTTTGGTTTCTATTAAGCAAGCTCACATGGACTGAGCATGCTCAGTAATGCTGCTGAAGCCAGCTGCCTTCACTCTGCACCCTCCCCTTCCCGCCCCCCCAGCAGGGATCCAGAGGTTAGTGATTGTCTTGTTTCACCCACATAATAGTTGTTGGGGGCATTTGCTGCTCTGTACGAGGTACACCGCATGTTTTAAGATAGGCATACGTAGGACGCATAGATCTTGAAAGGTGTGTTACAAGGCATATTGATCATCTGAGCAGTAGAGAGATGTCTGTAGGTTTTGTCTCAAGGACCTGTCTCAGGCCATGGTTACACTGGCACTTTATAGCGCTATAAAGCCCCCACGAGCGCTATAACCTCCT
>ML679042.1:7298-35064 GCA_007922305.1 Dermatemys mawii
AAACTTTACTCACAGATCACACCTTATTAGGCACCAGAGAATTCACACGGGAAAAGGCCCTATGAATGCAGTGATTGTGGGAAAACCTTCACTGGCAGCTCAGACCTTTCGAAACATCATAGAATTCACACTGAGGAGAGGCCCTATAAATGCCATGATTGTGGGAAAAACTTCACTAAAAGTTCAGCCCTTTTTGACCATCGGAGAATCCACACTGGGGAGAGGCCCTATGAATGCAGTGAGTGTGGGAAAAACTTTAATCAAAGCTCACACCTTATTAGGCATCAGAGACTCCACAGTGGGCAGAAGCCCTAGAATGCAGTGAGTGTGGGAAAACCTGCTCTTAGCACTCAGCCCATGTTAGCCATCAGAGAATCTGCAATGGAGCTCAAGATGATAAAAATCTTTAGGGCTATCAATACTTTTTTTTCCTTTTAATACCTTGGTTGATTCTGACACAGTAACTTTTAAAGCTGTTTGAACTGTTTGCAGCACCCTTATCCCTTAGATTGTTCATATGAGGGGCCCATTTTGGCCTTTTGCAGTTTGCCCTGTTTTGAGGTGGACCCATTTGTCCTTTCTATTACCTCCATTGTCCCATGAGTAATTGGAGTGTGCTCTTCTTACTGGGAACCAGGGATCATCATGTTTATACCATTCCTCCTACTGCAACTTTATTGTTAGACTAACCAGTGATACAGATTGTATCATTGCCAATTGTTCTCACGTTACTCTAGGTCAGGGGTCTCAAATATGAAGCTCGCAGGACTCTTCTGTGGAGCCCATCAGGCTCCCCACCTGCTCCCGCCAAGGCTTACCTCTTCCAACACCTATCTCACCCCTGGCCCTCCATAGCAGATACCATCTGCTGCCACTGCCACAGCAAGAGGAGGAGGCAGCCAGCGGAAAGGACCCAAAGCTGCACCTGGGCTCCGGAACAGATCATGTCTCCCCACTCTGAGTGCAGAGCTCAGCTCCCTACCCAGTGAGGAACTGGCAGGGCATGCCAGCTTCCTGGGTCAGGAGCCCCACCAGCTTGGGATCTTGGACCGGTGCCTTCTCTTACCCTAAGGATCCGCCTGGCTGCTCTGCCTCTTTCCCTGCTTGCAGCATTTTGCCTGTCCCTCCTTGTTTTCCTCCTCTGACAGGAGGACGGCCTGTCAAAAATGCCTGTCTTATCTGGTCCCCTCGTTCAACATGCAGGCTCACCCCCTGCCCTGGGGCCACTTTGCCTTTTGCTGTCTGTTCCTTCTCTTAGTGGTAACCCTGTTTGTGCTACGGAGACTAGGTTGGCACAACCCCATGGTGGAGTAGATCTTTCCATTGCTTTAGGCCCACCACCTCCCCAAATGCTCTTAGCTATGCTGGGGGCTAGGTTGGCACAGCTGTGTTGCCCAGGAGTGGGGTTCCGTTTTACACCCCCCTGACGGACAGCTACTTTGACTGACCTGTTCAGTATGCACCAACCCTCATGAGCTTTGTTGTGTGTTGTTGGAGGATTGTTTCAACAGCTGGGAGTCCATTTTCTGCTGCCTTTCAGTTAAATTTTCTCTAAAAGCCCATTTATAACATCCAGTTCCAACATGAATATCTTAAAAATGCCTTCCACAGGCCTACAGAAGAGACTTACAGTTTCACTCAGTACCAGTCCATTTCCGGTCTAACCACTACACACATATGGTATTCCCTCCCTGTCCTGCTCTGATGCCCAACTTTTGTGCTCCATACAGGAAAATGAGAATTGAGAAGTAAGCTGTGCAGGGACTCTTCCTCAACTTGCACTCCACTCCCCAAGGGCCTTTTGGGGTCTTCTGCGGCCTTCAGATTTCATTTGATTTCCAAGGTTTATGGTCTCATGAATTAGCCAGCTCTCCTAATCCAGGGATCCTATATGTCAGATCAGAAATTGATTGCCCGAAAGAGCTAAGAAACTGAACTAAAGCTGAGCACTAGCTGTTATCTGTACATAAGAATCGAGAATCTGGCTGTGCCCTGGTGAGTTTAATGCTGCTGAAACAAATCAGAAAATAAGGAGCTCGTCAGGTCCCCCCCCCCCCCCGCTAGCACCCAGATCTGCTGTCTTAGGGTTACCATCCGTCCAGCTTTTGGGTTTTTAAATAGCTGTCCAGCAGGAATTTGTAAAAATCTAAAAATGTCTGGGATTTTCCCCCCAATGCAGAGCACGGTGTGGCTGACAGGACAGCTGGGCCTGACTGATCCACTTGCATTGGGGCTTCCAGAAGCCAGAGCCCCTCCCCTGCTCCTCCTTACCCCTGTGGAGTCAGCGCACTGAGCCAGCAGTGCTCTGTGGGAAGCAGGGGCTGCGTGCTCCACAGGGGAACGTGGCAGCGTGTCTGTGGTAGACACACTGCTCTGAGCTGCATGGTAAGGGTACCGGGGAGGTTGGAGAAAGGGCATCGGGTCCCCGGGGGCAGTCAAGGGACAGGGAGCAGTGGTGGTTGGATGTGTCAGGGGTTATGGAGGGGCTGTCATGGGGCAGCGGTGTGGAGAGAGATCAGGGCAGTGAGGGGTCAGGGAGTGGGGGGGTTCTGGGAGGGGCAGTCAGGGGACAGGGCGTGGTTTGATAGGCCACTGGTCTTCAAACTGGGGTGCACGAGACCCCAGGGCCACCACCGAGCCCACCCGTGAGATCGCTGAACTCCGGGGCGGGCTATTTTGGTCCCACTGAAATGCCGTGGAAAGCGGAAGCTTAAACTTTCTGCAGAGGCATTTTGACAGAAATACCTCCCAGGGCAGCCAGACTTTTGCCTCCATGGAAAGGGGCCACAGAGGGAAAAGTTTGAAGACCCCTGGGATAGGCGTGTGAGTCCCAGGGGTCTGTCAGGGAGGTAGGGGTGTGGATAGAATTCAGGAGACAGGTAGGGGGTGGGATCGTAGAGGGTGACTTGGGGGCTTCAGGAAGGGCCAGTCAGCGACAAGGAGAAGGGATGCTTAAATAGGGCATGGGGCTCCAGGAGGATTGGGCAGAGGTGATCAGGGGGGCAGTTTGTGGCTAGGTAGCCCCACTGTGGGGTTTCCTCTTTTTTAATGTTTAAATATGGTAACCCTACACAGCACCACCTGCGGAGGTGGGAAAAGGGAAAGCCTCAAAGGGCCCATTGCCAGGGCAGTGAGGAGCAGAGCTCCGCTCAGGGTTTATTCCCTCTTTAATCACTGTGGAAGTGTAGACACTGAAAGAATTTGCTCCTTTTTTCTATGCAGAATTATTTCCAGGGCTGTAAGCAACAAAACACAAAGTAGCAGAACATGGTTTTGATCCATCAACCACTGGGTTACATGACGCAGCCCACTTCCACTGCACCATCCATGAAGCTACCACCATGACTTACTCACACTGCTGCTCTCCAGAGTTGGCTGAGCTCACAAGCGATGCACTGGAGAGTTGTGCCCATGGGATTTAGACACTTTCTAGGCAGGTGATTGTCCATGTGTCACATCTCCAAAGCTGAACTGAAATGTGGTGGCGGCATTCTCCTCTGGGGTCTCCTTAGTCTAATAATTCACCAAAACCAGCCCCTTCCCCCCACTTCTCCCTTAGTGAGATCCAGCCAGACACAGACACCCTGCCTTTCCCCGTTTTGCAAGGGGGCAGCCTGGGAGTTCTAGTTCCTGAGAGGTGCTGGCAATGAGAGGATGACAGGTGAGGGAGGGTCAGTCTGGCCTGGGAGACATCCCTTACCTGTGCTGGAGAAGGGGGAAGCACCACTGGGGCAGGCTGGGAGATGTAGTTCCTGACTCTGCCAGGAGCAGAAGTGACCTTGGGCAGGGTGTAACCGAGCCAGGCTGTGAACTTGCCCTGGATACTGTAACTTGTGCGGGGCCATTGGAGCCTCTCCTGGAGCCGGAGAAGAGTTTTGTGGGAGAGCCCAAGACAGGGACACCGCTGGGCTGGGGGAGGGGCACTTTCTGCTGTCAACAAGGCCTGGGGAGGCCCAGGAAGGGGAGGCAAACCCCTGAGGTAGGAGAACTGGGAGGAAATGAATCTCACACCAGCCACGTGGTGAATAGCAAGTGATATTTATATGTAACTACTCAGTCAATTGTGAACCTTCCTCTCATTATCCCTTTGAAATGATGATGATGGTCACTTGACTTTCTATCCCTGAGTGCCATGGACGTCTCCAGGTTGCATTAGCCAATCCAACCATTTGGCACTTGCAGGTGGGTACCTCTGTATGGTGCCTGATTCTTGCACAGCTGTACAAGCTGGCAGAGGTAGATACCTGCCCCTCTTCTTCACTAGCACTAATACCAGGCCAGGCTAGGGCTGGGGAGACAGGGAGCAGCAGGTTTCCCCTATTGTTTCCTGCTTGCTTTTTCTTGACCAGTTTCTCCTATGCACTAACTTGCTATTATTTTTTGTGAGCCTGGCTAGCTCAGTTGGTAGAGCATCAGACTTTTAATCTGAGGGCCCAGGGTTCAAGTCCCTGGTCAGGTGATAGAACATTCACTAAGAGCTTAGGTGTCTCCCTCTTGGTTGTTACTTTCTGGTTTCAGGAGACAGAAAAAGATTTTACTGTTCATGGTTCCGTGCAAGGGAGATTGTTTTCAGGAGATTGTGGGGACGTTACCTTTTGAGATAAAAAAGAAGACACAGAACTAGATAATTCTTTTAGAAACCTGGGATTTAGACATCTAAGCAGAGTCAGGACAAGCTCTACCCTGAGATCTGCTAGTGAGTAGAGGTTGAGGAAAAGAACTTCAGGGGCTGATTTCATTTGCATAGGCTCACCCACCCCACCTAGATGGTCATTTTGGCTGCTCTGGGATTCCCAGTTTATCTGTTATTGGGACAGGAAGAATAAAGTGTTATTAGCCTGATTATGTGAATCAAAGACAGTGGAGGTGTACTAGGCCAATTTTTAACAATGGAGTGACTCACCATCACTTAAGTAGCCCTCACTAGACAAGGGACATGGGTTCCACCGCCCAAAGACTTCAGAAAAGTTGAAGACAAACATTTGTATTTTGTATAGGTTTTTTCTTAGGATTCTAAATGATATTTATATCCTGTTTTTTTTCCGCTATATAATAATAGAACTGTTTTTTTTTCAATTAATAATATGGTCCTAAATTGTGGGACTAGATTTACTTTGGGCTAATATAGCTACAATGAAACTCCCCTACTCTAAGCTGTAATTACGGAGTTCTGTGTTAAACAGTAGGTGGCCCAAAGATAGATTGGTGAGCAGCAAGCAGGTAGACTCATCTCACAAGATGGCTACTGGAGAGAATCAGCTGGTGGAGAACTGCAGCAGAACCCTGTGCAGAGGTGGGGTAGTCAGTGTCAGTACTCTGCTCTGATGGACAGAAGAGCTACTGACATATTTTATTTAGAAGAAGGAAAGTCTGAGAAGGTTTCTGTTTGCAGGAAGCAACCTGGTTTGGTCTGTCATTGTACCAAATGGGGAGAGAATTGTTTGTTGAAGAATAAATGCACTTGAGGAGAGGGGTCCGGGCCAAGCAGGGCAAGTTGCGCTGCCCCGCTCCAGGCTCGGGGGCTGGGCCGAGCACAGCAAGCCATGCAGCCATGCACTCCCAGCCGGGGGCTGGGCTGAGGGTGGAAAGCCCCCTGGCCCCGCGCTCCCGGCCCTGGGTGCCGGACAAGCCACAGGGCCCTGCGTTCCTGGGCCGAGCGCGGTAAGCAGCACGGCCCCCCTCTACCAGCCGGGTGGTCTGAGCAGAGCTTGGCAAGCCTCAGGGCCCCGCCATCCTGGCAGGGGGCCGGGCCGAGCGCAGCAAGCCATGGGGCCCTGTGCTCCCAGCCCGGGGTGCCAGACAGAGCATGGGAAGATGTGTGCCCCGGTGGAGCGTTGAGAGCCATGGGGCCCCATGCCCAGCTGATCAGGTAAGCCAGTTGGAGTGGGCTGTCTCCAGAGGGTGGTCAGGGAACAGACAGAGAGGCTAGATGGGGGTGGGGTCCTCTGGGGGCAGTTAGAGTAGGGGGTCTCTGGAGGGGGTGATCGGGGGAGAAGGGGGTTTGGAGGGGTTGGGTTCAGAGGGGCATAGTCAGGGGGCAGGAAGTGGGTGGGGGTCGGATAGGGGGCGGGACCTTCCCTACATGGCCTTCTGCACAATGTTGAAGCCCAGTGTGGCCCTGGGGCCAAAACGTTTGCCCACCCCTGGCTTAGATGGTTAAAGTATCTCTTTTGTAAACAGGAGCTCCTGGGTTCAACTCCCAATGGTGCCTTCTTGGGTTCTTTTTGTAATGGGGGTATAGCTCAGTGGTAGAGTGTTTGACTGCAGATCAAGTGGTCCTTGGTTCAAATCCAAGTGCCCCCTTCCAAAGTTTTTGGGGACTGGTCCTGCTTTGAGCAGGGGGTTGGACTAGATGATCTCCTGAGGTCCCTTCCAATGCTGATATTCTAGGATCAGTGTTTACACTGACCCCTACTTGCTAAGCAGCAGCTAGTGATGCCAAAGCCCAGGGGAAAGGAGAACAAGTGCAGGGGACCTGACGCCGGGTTGGCTGCAGGGAGTTAGTATCCTGTGCCTGCCTCCTGGCACCCCAGGGATGGCTACTTGAAGCCCAGGAGAAGAAGCAACGGTGAGTCCTAGTGAGCTCCTTCTGATGAAGGTGGTTTTCTGTGTTAGGCTGGGGAGAAGCCTGCGAGCCATGGGCAGACTTGTTCCAGTGAGAACTGCTGCTCCTTTCCTGCTGACCTGGGGGCCACCACTGACAGCTTGTGATGGGACAGGTGCTGGCTTGAATGACTGTGATATAGAAATCTCCGGGGCCCAATCCAATGCTTCTCTCCTGCATTGTGACATCAGGATTTAAGTCTTCCAAGCATGTGCTACTGCTCATGTATTAAGCCTTCCTGGTTGGCCTGGTCATTGCCAAAGTAGATCAGTTGGGATTGCATTAGATTGATTATGTGAAACTCTCTGGCCTGGTTCCAGGCTTTAGCAAACCCCTTCACCCTGGGCATGTCGTGTAGGGTTTCTTCTGGGTGTGCAGCTGTGACATTAAATCACAAGTTTTTTACCAGGAGTTAAAGCTGCCCAAACCCGCAGAGTCGGGATGATTGTCACAAGTTCCCAGTGTTTCTATGGAAGACAATTTGTTAAACGCCTGATGAGTGGAGTTAAATCAGTTCTCAGCCAGAGTCCTTTGCTCTTAACCTTGAGGCTATTGTCCCACCAAGGGGCCATTTCCCACCTCTCATACAGAAGCACAATTTTCTTTGCACAGGAAGAGCAAGATGTTTCTCTGTCCCTTGTGCAAAGGAGGGTGTCAAATTCTACGGAACCTTCCTCTTCTGCAGACAATGGACCAGCCCCGGCAGGGAGATGTTCCCTCCCTCTTTCCTTCATGCTGTGGTTGTTATTTCATGGACTGTCTGGGATGGGGAAAGAGCTGAGTTCTCTCCAGGGGGAGGGAAAAAAGGATCCTGATAATCTCAGGGCCTCAGAGAAAATCCAACTGCTGCTACTGAGAAAACTGTGGTGCTGGAGATCTGCATGGGAAAGGGACTGTGTGAATTGTCAAGGTGGGGAATGAAAAACAATCTACAACGAGATTCACCTCATTAACCACACACACAGGCTAATCATCCTGCAGATAGACAAGAAACCAGGAGAGATTCTTTGCTGTTCAGCCATAGAAACAGTGACCCAATTTCACCTCAGAGAATGTGCTGGGGAAAGCTGGACATTACAGACAGGTGGAAATAGCAGATCCCAGAAACACCTGGAGCTCCCCCCCTCACTTCTGCCACCAGAGTCAGGTGTTGAGCTACTCACAGCACCTTTTCCCCACCATCTTTACCTTCCAGCAGGGGGTGGAAGCACCCCACACCCAATGCAGGGGAGAGGGCTGAGTGTATTGCTACACCTTGAGTCCAGGGCATGCACTGTCCCTGCCCCACACATAGAATCTGGCACTGCTACAACGTGACCCCTAAGAACCAGCAACCTCCAGGACAGTGGGTTTGGCCCTCAGAGCAGTGAATGTGTCCCCCATTCTGCTGTTAGGCCACTGGATGCTCTGGAAACAGGAGAGCTCTGAGTGTAACCCACAGAAGGGACAATCCGTTTGTGGCAGTAGATCAGTAATAACACATGTACTTTGTGTACATGAGGTCCTGGGTTCAATACCCACTATCTCCATGTTGTCTTTTCACCCTACTACTTTGCTCACATCTATAGGGGATGTTCCCAGCAGTCTCCTTGCAGGAGTTTCAATCCTGCTCAGTGATGGGCAAGTGCCAATTGCATGGAAGATCTGAGGGGGGTTCTGCTCTTAGGTCACCTGGGTACTTTCAAGATTCCCACCCATGGTGCTGTTGGGACAATGGTGGATGAGAAAGGAGAATCCTCCAGTACTAGAGAGGGAGGTCCCATCTACCTAGACTGAGAGGCAAGGAAAGGGAGGGGCAGTCAGTGCTCAGAGAGGAGAGAGGTCAGTGATTTACACCCACCAGGGGACACTGTCTTTTGGAGGTGAGTGTAGCTGGCTTGGGATGGGGCTGACGATAGGTGTAAAAAAGGCTGGAGACAATGACAGATGAGACCATAGAAGGGGAAGGGGAATGGCAGCGCCAGAGAAGGTTCTGTTTGCTGAATCAGCCTGATTAATACTCTGCAAATAAAACAAGTCACCTGAAAGATTCAAATCTTACTTCTTTGGAAATTCTGCACCACTGCACAAGCACAGACTTCATGTACTTCAAAGATTTATTTGTTTCCCTGCTGAAAAATGATTCTCTTATGGGGAGGCAAAGGGAAGCCACAAGAGTGATCATGGACTCCTTCCCAACAGCGCAGGCATGTCATTTTGGATCCTGGAGAAGGCAGCAGAGAGATGCAGTCTCATCACTGAGTCTGTGTCCCAGGGGAGGGGGCTGCAGGGTGATTTCCCGGCTCTGTGCATCCAGTGGCCTGTGCCCCCACTGCCATGCTGGACCCTCCACATTTATTTATGGAGAAACAAATTTTGTGGAATTTTAAAATATTCTGCACAGAGTTTTTATTTTATTTTTTGGTGCAGAATCCCCTCAGGAGCAAAACTTCTTCAGCCGAACTCAGCTGCTCTGTTAATAGATCCTACAGACCAACCTACATGGAGCAGAGTGTCATGGGGCAGTGTGCTGCACCCCTAACCCAGAGGCTGATGGATGGAAATCCTTCTCTGCTAGTTTGTGTATTGTTATTTACAGCCCTGGAAATAATTCCGCCTGTCTTTATTTGCTCCACATAGAAAAGAGGAGCAAATTCTCTTGCTGCTTATTCTTCATGGGGGATGTAGAGCTGCAACTTGCTCACCTCCACCGAGGAGCCAGACCTTCTGCTGGCTTCTTCCAGGGTGCAGTGCAGTCTGCAGTGCCAGGACAGGAAGCCTGTCTTAGCTCCCCAACTGCGCTGCTGGCTGGGAGTCACCTGAGGTAATCTCGTGTCCCTGCCCCCTCTCTCCAGGTCCTTTAGCGGTTCCCCATGGCCCAGCATGGAGCTGCTGTCCCTGCAGTGTCCATGGGAGTCACAAAGGGATGATGTGAGGTTACGAGCCCCCAGAAAAGCCCTATGGGGAATACACTCTCTGTGGAAAACCACGTCTAGGAATGGGGATTCCCAGCTACATTAAAGTGGTAAGAAGGAGAAGAAACAATTAATGGTTTAGAACAGTCTGGGTGTGCTTGATTAGATTAGAAGGTGACAGACAAATATCCTTAAGATGAGGCAGCTGTCCCTGTCAAAAAAATCATCTCCCGTCTTCACTTCAGTGACAGCCTGAATCGTTCCTTATCCAGGCAGAGCCCAGGGATTGGAATTAGCAGCAACAATAAAGCCTCCTGTACGTAGCAGAAACCAACACAGACTGCTTTATCCTACGTAAAAGGATAAATGGACACAAATCAGATATTAGGAATGGCAATATACAAAAACCAGGAGAAGAACACTTCAATCTCCCTGGACACACAATAGCAGATTTAAAGGTAACCATCCTGCAGCAAAAATAACTTCCAGACCAGACTTCAAAGGGAAACTGCTGAGCTACAGTTCATTTGCAAAACTGACACCATCAATTCAGGACTGAACAAAGACTACGAGTGGCTAGCTAAGTACAAAAGCAGTTTCTCCTCTCTCGGTGTTCACACCTCCCGCTCAGCTGCTAGAAGAGGACCTCACCCTCCCTGCTTAGAGATAACAAGATAGTTCAGCCTGATTGAACTAACCTTGTTATCTCTAACCTGGTTCTTGCCTCCTTATTTATACCTGCCTCTGCATACGTCCACTGCATGCATCTGACAAAGTGGGTATTAGCCCACGAAAGCTTATCCTTCAATACTTTTGTTAGCCTTAAGATACCACAGGACTCTTTGTCACTTCTGCATTCATAGGGTCTCTCTCCTGTGTGGATCCTCTGATGTGCAGTAAGGTTTGAGCTCCAAGTGAAGCTATTCCCGCACTCACAGCATTTATAGGGTTTCTCTTTTGTGTGGCTTCTCTGATGAGAAATAAGGGTCGATCTCCGACTGAAGCTTTTCCCACACTCACTGCATTCATAGGGCCTCTCCCCTGAATGAATTTATTGATGTGCACTAAGTGCTGATCTCCGATTGAAGCTTTTCCTGCACTCACTGCATTCCTAGGGTCGCTCTCCTGTGTGGATTCTCTGATGTCTAATAAGGGCTGATCTATTGAAGCTTTTCCCGCACTCACTACACTCATAGGGTCGCTCTCCTGTGTGGATTCTCTGATGTCTAATAAGCATTGAGGGCTGACCGAAGCTTTTCCCACACTCACTGCATTCATAGGGTCGCTTTCCTGTGTGGATTCTCTGATGAGAGAGAAGGGTTGATCTCTGAGTGAAGCTTTTCCCACACTCACTGCATTCATTGGGTCGCTTTCCTGTGTGGATTCTCTGATGAGAGAGAAGGGTTGATCTCTGAGTGAAGCTTTTCCTGCACTCACTGCATTCATAGGGTCTCTCTTTCGTGTGTATTATCTCATGTCGTATAAGAACTGAGCGGTAACTGAAGTTTTTCCCACACTCACTGCATGTATTCTCTCTCTTTTCCCTGAGGGTTTTCTCCTGGGATGTAGTTTCCTTGAGGTCCCTGTGAGTTCCTTGACAATTAATGGGTTCACCCACTTTCTCCTCTGAGTGGTTTCCTTGCTCTCTCTCTCGTCTGTGGTAACTTTCACCAGCTTTTCCCTGCTCACGGGGGCTGAACAGATTCCCTTTGGATCTTTGCAGTAATGCCCCATGTGCTTCTACTAGCTCAGCATCTTCCTGGTGAGGATTCTGCTTCTCGTTCCCCCTCACCACCCCATCACCTGCTGGAATAGGAGAGAAATCTCAGAATTGGAGATGGAAAGGCAAAGAGCCAACCCAAGTAAGTGCTGGAGAGACAGAAAATAAAAATTGGACTGAATTCCCCACAAACTCTTCCCCATAGGGGAGAGCGGCGGGATCAATTCTGCTCCACATCCAAGGCCACCTTTAGGGTGAGCTGTATGGGTGGCCCGCCCAAGGGGGTGCCTTGCTCAGGGTTTCGATTTCCATCTGACCTGCTGCTGAGAATCTCACTGGGCTGAGGGAGTGATCAGCAGTGTGGGGGAGGGGAAGAGACCCGAGCTGCAGGGGGTAGTTTGATGACCAGCCACTGGAGTCAGGTGACTGCTCTGGAGTGGGGGGCCCTTCTGCACCCTGCTCCAGGTGTGCAGCTGCTGCTGTTCCTTCCCTCCCACCCCTCCACTCATCACTGGATTCACCCCTGAGCATTACAGACTGGGAGCATCCTTCTGACTGCCAAGTGTGTGTGTTGGGGGGTGTTTACTGATTGATGGTGGGGTGTCCCCTCCCCCCAACCTGTGTATCTGATTTCCACTAAGCTGGGGTGAGGGGACAGGGGGAATCTGTGGGGGCTGCTGCCTCAGTGGGTCCAGAGCTGCTGTCAGCTACTAGTGTCTGAAGCAACCTAGTTCAGGCTCCTGACCCTGAGTTCTTTCTTAAAGAGACAGTGCGCTCACTCAGGCACACACACGCTCACTCCTTCACACAGTCCCCTCAACACACATACACACTCACTCCTTCACACAGTCCCCCCAACACACACACACCTTCACACACACACATCCCTTCACTCAATCCCCACCAGGGAGCCCTGGGCTGTGCTGAGGTACCAGGAGCTTCTGCTCTCCTCCTCTCCCCTTATGCAGCCCCCAAGGAAAGTGACGTGGATGCAGGAATCCCTGACATTGTTTCTTGCTCCTCCGCTCCCAGCCCCGTAGGGTAGAGGAGCAGCAATTCGGTGCTGGCGGAGGACATTGAAAAAAGAAAGTGCTTGCTTCTAACCCCCAAGGCCATCAATATGTTCTTGGGTCTGGCTTCCATCCCCTCTCCAACTGTTACAGCTGTCTGGAAGTGCTGCCTTCCACACCTTCCTCATTCACACCTCAGTCATTCAACAGGGAAATTGATTACAAAATGGTGAGCGAGGGCAGGGGGATCTTCTTCTACTCCTAGCAAAAAGACATTTTTCTTCTGCCTTAACTATACTATCCTTAGGGGCTATATCATTATATCAAGGCTCAATACAGAGTTTCTATATAAGGTTCTGATACAAAGTTCTTAAGACACGGTTATATGAAAAGGCCTAATACAAAGTCAAATAAAAGTTAAGTAAAGATGTTTAATGCAGAGATTTATGTACAAAATAAGGTGCAGAGGAAGAAAAGAAGGGGACCAAGGACAGAGCCCTGTAGAAAACAAACAGAAAGTTGGAGTGGGGATGAGGTAGATCATTCTAAGGACACTCTAATGCAGTGATAGGAGAAGGAGGAGGATGTGTAAGAGGAACATTTAATTAGTTATTTATCTATACTGGAAATTATGTTTGTAAAGAGTGAAACAGGTTCCTTTCAACCAGGAGGTAACAGACCTTTCTCTATCTGTCTGGTCATGTGTGTACTGTGCATTCTACATCTCACAATGGGGGCCTGTTTACACCCTTAACCAAATGCTAATTGAAGAGATTGTGAAATCTTCAAGAGAGGACGATTTATAGGAAAGAAATAAAGAGCAGGATCCTGTTCCAAGTGAAGACAATGGCACATAGGGGACATTTGGGAATGCAGAGATACACCCTGAATCCTCCACTTCGGAGGCAAGCTGACAGTGTGATTTGCTCATGAAGGGAAGATCACAGCCAAGCCTGGCTGTAAAATGCTGGAGGGACTTTGTATGGGTTTTGCTCTAGAACAAGAAAGGATCTAGTTAGGTAGGTAAGTCTAGGTTCTAGAAAGCGTGTTATGATTTTCCCTGATGTGAATCCATTTTTTCCCAAGACTTCTACTTGCTACCACTTGAATCTCTATCCTTGGTTAAATAAACTTTCACTTACTTTCACTAGAAACACATCTGAGTGCCAGGAGTTAAAAGACATCATGAGCTGAGCTCCACACATGCATTGGAGTGAGACCCCTACCACTGATACCTTTCAGACAAAGGGGTGGTAACACTGTGCAAGTTTCTGATGGTTTGCATGCAGCGGGTTCAGTACTGGAGTGCAGGTCAGAGGTAGGAAGCTTCTGTTTGCTATGACGGAGATGAATCCGAATATTATCTTAGCAAAGAGAAGTTGTTAGACTCTCTGCTGCACTGCTCTGTCCCCAGAGCGTTCTGTAGCAGGGGAGGGGAGAGTGCTGGTATGTGTGTCAGTGGCATGTCAGGATGATGCTGAAACAGGGCAGAGCAGAGGTGGCATTGGGGGGGTGGCATGAACTTTAACTCTTCAATTTCTCTGCTAAGAACCAAGGGAACAGAAATTCTCACCCAGCGAGATCACATTCCCATAGTTCTCCTGCATGATGTCTCTGTAGAGGGCTCGCTGAGCGGGGTCCAGCAGAGCCCACTCTTCCCTGGTGAAATACACAGCCACCTCCTCGAAGGTCACCGGCCCCTGAAAGAGCAAGAGTCCAACACTCAGTAGTAGCTGCCCCGTTCACAGCCCCACTATTCGTGGGGGAAAGGAGCCAATCAAATGGATGATCTGAGAGAGAGAGTCAGCAGAGTCCCACCCCCATACTGCTGAGAGCAGCCAGGAAACATCAGGGTGAGGGAATGAAGAGGTAGCCCCTCCTCTCTCCAAGCAGATCCATCACACAGCTGCTAGCCAGAGGCTGATACAGGAAATGGAGCCCCAAGTAGGGTCCTGGCACAGTCCCCTGGTAGGGATCCCAACACCCTCCCCACTGCCAGGAGCTGGATGTGAGGACACCCACCCACCCTCCTGATGGGTGCCCTTTTTGCATGTCACACCAACCTCTGTCTATCAGGTTGAGGGTTCAGCACTGGAGGTCTGATCAGTTTTCCCAGCCCTACCCAGGGGGTTGGCTTGTCTGTTTTCTGTTTCACAAATTAGGGAATTTTCTGTCCCAAGCATTTATTCCGAGGATCTGGGCCAGGGGCGGCCAAATTTTTTGTCCTGAGGGCCATATCAGGTTTCTGAAATTGTATGGAGGACTGGTTCAGGGAGGCTGTGCCTTCTCAAACAGCCAGGCATGGCCCAGCCCTAGCCCTCTATCTGGCCCCCCCGCTTCTTCCTCCTAATAGCCCTTCTGAGACACCCACCCTTTCCAACCCCTGTCCCCTGGCTGCCCAGAGAACTCTTTCTCCTCTCTGCCCTCTGCCACCTCACCTCTCTTTCCTGAGTGCCGTCCAGGACCCCTGCCCCCATTCCACCCCCTGTTCTGCACTCTCTGACCACCCTGATCTCTATCCTTACCCCCACTCCCTGACCACCACACCAAACTCCCCTGCCCAGTGGCTGGCAGCACTACAGCCCTGCCACCCAGAGCACCGGGTCAGGCCACAGCTCTGCAGCTGCTGTTCTGCTCAGAGCATTTCATCGGTGGCACATTCAGCTGAGGCTGCATGGGAAAGGGAACAGCAGGGAGGGGTTGGGGGCTGACCTCACTGGTGAGGAGCTCAGGGGCCAGGCAGGAGGGTCCTGTGGGCCAGATGTGACCCGTGAGTAATACTTTTCCCACTTCTGTTCTAGGCCCACATTAAACAAGTGCCAGTAGGTTTGTCAACTCTGTTCCTCTCCCTTTTTTCACCCAGGATATTCCTGCCCCCTCCAGAGCTAACTACACAGAAATTCCCACCTCTTCAGTATTTACTGTCCCCTCCCTCAAGCAGGAGCCCACCAGCAACCCCCCAATAACTCCTACCTGAGCTGGCTCTGCTGGGGCCATTTCTCTCCCCTGTCCCATGGGAGGATGGGATGAGCTGGAGCGAGATGTGAGTGTCATTCTGAAACCTGGTAGGGTGAGACGGGCAGTTGTGGAGGTTTCACAACAAGCTTTAGTTCATTTCACAGCATGATTCCCCCCATGTCCTTTCCCTGCAGGCAGACACCCTAGTCTGCCACTCTGGGAACATGCTTAGTCCCCATAATGCAGCATATTGTCCCATCCTCTCCCCCTTCCCTCTCTCCCTCCACTCCCCCCTCCCAAATCCCCCACTCTCAAACATTTTCAAACCCTCCCAGGAACAGAGTCTGAATCCACCACTGGAAAAGACCAGACACAAAGGACCCCCTTTGGGGGGATTCCCCCGACTCTGTCCCCAGGGCAGCACACGCCTGCAGCAGGGGGAACAGGGAGAGTCCGGGGCTGGTTTTTCCTCTCTCTGCTCCTCACCTTGTTCACAGGACAGTGACCCCGGGAAGGGACGCTGCAGTGAGTGTGTGTGTGGGGGGGTTCAGAACCTGCCCCTCTTATTTCTCCTGATCCCCTCCTCTTTCCTAGCACCCCACCCCCCTGGAGGCGAGACGGGGTCACCGCCCCATTCTTGGGGGTTTCTCTCTCCCGTGCCTGGCCCCGCTCTGCACGTGGGGGAGGGGGGACCAGGCAGGGAGACCTGCTTGATCCCCGCGAGTTACTGGACACCCCAGAGAGCCGGGGGGGCAGGTCAGTGTCGCTGGGAGAAGGATCCTTCCGGCCTTAATGCTGGACGCAGCTCTGGGTCCCCGGACCCCGGGGAGGGGAGATGGGGCGGGGGGGCTCTGTGCAGAGTCAGGTCCCTGCCCAGCCCCCAGGTCTCACTCACCTGGAGTCTCCGCTCAGCAGAGTCGGGGCCGATCTCTAGCCGGGGAAGGTCCCCCCGGCCGGGCAGGGAGGGGTTAATGTCGGGCTCCCCCCGCACAGACCCCGCGGGGGAAGCGGCAGCAGCGTCGGGTCTCTGCGGAGCCGCCCGGGTCTGATGCTCCCGGTTCTTTGTTCTCCTGCCTCCTTCCTCCTCCCCACCCCCACCCCGCTCCCGGTGTCTCCGGCCCCTTCCTGTGCCCTGCAAACCCACCCCCGGGCTGCAGCGCTCGCCGGGGCTGGTACCCCCCCCAGGCCAGCCCCGCTCTCTGCTGGGCCGGGCCCCGGGGGTTGGGGGGGCTGGGGGCAGGGAAGTGACTCTACATTAGCAGCCCCTCCCCAGCCCATCTCTGTCCTCCTGCATCTGTGGGTCCCAGCGAGAGGGGTCAATCCAGCTCCAGGAGACCACATGCCCCCCCCGGAACGGGACAGGGGTCAGGGCTCCCAGCCCGAGGGGGGAGGAGGCAGACTAGGAGTTCTCAGACTGGGGGTTACAGCCCCGGGGGGGTGTTCGAGGTTTTGATGTGGGGGGTCACAAACTCCCCAGCTCTGCAGGCAGCAGAAGTGAGGGTGGCAACAGAGCAAAGTCTGCTGTGAAAAGTGATATTGGGAAATATCTTCCCACCCCCCAGTGTTAAACAGGAACTGTGTTAAAAACCCTCCTCTGCTGATCACAATAATTCAATCAAAGTGTGTGTGAGGCTGAATTTCAAAGTGGTGAGAAAAGGTCAATTCGTTTTACAGATCGAGGTTATAAACTAGGCTTTTAAAATAATGTGAAATATAACAAAATATGTATTGAATTGATAAAGGGGGTCACACTCGGGGCCTTGCTTTGTGAAATGAGTCACCAATTCAGAAAGTTTGAGAGCCACTGGGTTACACAGGGAAAGAGGAGAGAGAGACACTGGAAAAGGCCTGCGGGGAAATACCTGGGGAGAGAGGTTCCCAACTCCCGAATCTGCACCGTTCCATTTACTGCCCCATCCCTGGCCTGTATCTGAAGGCCTTGAGCGCTGGCCAACCACGCTCTGTAAACTTCTGAACCCTTGTTATCTCTCAAGGTCTAGTAGTAAGCCAAAGTATTGGAAAATCACAGGCACGCTCATCCCTCTAGTTGTTCACAAGGGAACCATAAGAGGCTCGTCTTTTACCACCTATCATAATGAAGTAAACAAGTCTATTCATCACTGTCATGTATGATTCGTAGTATGTTTGTACTTAATAAAAGCGGCAAGCTGGGACTCTCCCAGGTCGCCTCCTTCCGCAAGCTGTCTCCGTCTGTTTCTTCCCGACATCTGGTGACCCCGACGTGATCCAGCCCCTCGGCTCACCGGCTGGCATAGCCTTGGTGCACCTCAGCGTTTACGCTCTCTCGTGAGTATGGGGGGGGATTTATCCGTGTCTCAAAAGGCTCATGCGAAGGAGCTTTTTACAATCATTAAACAGACGGGCTGTGCTCAGGTCTCACAAAGGAGCATAGAAGAGTTAGTGCGTCTTCTTGAGCATAAGTGCCCCTGGTACCCAGAGGCAGGTTCTCTGGAGGTAGCGGATTGGCAAAAGATAGGGGACAAACTATTTTGAGAGCCTAGGGCAAGTGTTCGCTATCTTCTTCTATGGCAGCACTGTGCAGACGCGGTGGGGCGCTTGCGGGCGGAGGTACCCCCTGCCACGTCTCCCTCTCCTCCTCCTCCTCCTCCTCCTCCTTCTCTTACCCCCTACGGCACCGTGTTTAAAGCCGCTCTCCGATCCTTTTTCTCTTTCCCCTCTTTTGGCTGCGATAGAGAAACAACCCTTGAAACACACCCCCTCAAAAAATATGCTGCAGCCACTGCTTTTTCAGATGCTCTCCAACTTGCTCTGGCAAGCTATACTGGATCAGTTTCCTATCATTCTTACGCTGATCCCCGCTTGTATTTTGTACAGCGGATGCCTGTCCAACTTCTTCCTCTCCTCTCCCTCCAACCCCTCCCAGATGCACTTACAGTTTTCACTGATGGCGGTCCCTCCCATGGCGTTGTCTCTTGGTATTCCAATCATTGGAATGTGAAGGTCACTGCTACCTTTTCCTCACCTCAAAGGGCTGAGTTAGCCGCTGTTCTTCTTGCCTTTGTTCTTTTTCCCTCCCAGCCCCTGAATATCATTACGGATAGTCTTTATGTAGCCAATGTCACCTCTTGCATTTCAGGCAGTTATGTCTCTCCTGTCATAGAATTTGCTCTTTTCCAGCTGTTTCTTTCACTTCAGGCCGTCCTTCACGCTCGCACGCATTGTTTTTTCATTGCCCATATCCGCAGCCATCAACCTCTGCCCGGCTTTCTTACTGAAGGCAATGCCCGTGCTGATGCAGCCTCCCGGTCATTGTACCCTTGCTCTCTTTCCCCAATTGCAAGTCATGAACTCCACCATCAAAACGCCAAAGCTCTCTCACAACAATTTTCCATCCCACTCTCAGACGCCCGCGCCATTGTTCAACAATGTCCCCAATGCTCACAGCATTCCTCTTTTCCCCCAACAGGCGTCAACCCCTGCGGGTTAGGTGCCAACCAACTTTGGCAAATGGATGTTACCTCTTTCCCTCCCTTCGCCCCCTGGCGCTTCCTACATGTTACCGTTGATACGTTCTCCGGTTATTTGTGGGTTACACCACAAAAGGGTGAAAAAGCAAAGCATGTTATTAATCATTGTATTCGCTGTTTCGCTGTCATGGGCGTTCCTAATTTTTTAAAAACTGATAATGGTCCCGCGTATTGCTCTACCACTTTTGCTGAATTTTGTACCCGATGGAATATCACTCATACGTTTGGTATCCCTTATAATTCCCGCGGCCAAGCCATTGTTGAGCGGGCAAATCACACTCTTAAAGTGGCCCTCAATCGTCAAAAGCAAAAAGGGGGAATTCCCTCCTCCTTACCCGATAAAGAAGAATGGCTTGCCTCCGTTTTGTTCACGCTTAACCATTTAAATTTGTCTAACGACGGCTCTCAGTTTTTGTCTCGTACACAGAAGCACTTCCGCCAAGCAGAGATTTTGCCGGCACCGCTTGTGACTTATCAGCTGCTCCCAAGCCGTTCCTGGAGCGATCCAGTACCCCTCATCACTTGGGGTCGAGGCTACGCTGCAGTCTCCACCCCGGCCGGTCCAGTGTGGGTTCCAGCTCGCTGTATCCGCCCCTACGTGCATCAGCAACTACCCCAGAACCCGCTCGAGCATGGCATGGCGTCAAGGGCTCCCAAATCCAATTTCGGACTTCAACCTCCACATCACGCCGCCGATCACCAAGGTGATCACTGCCCGGCACCGGGGCCAGTGCAACCCCCCGGTGACATGGGGGCAGATAAAAGGCCTGGCACAACAAGCAGAAAGAGTGATGGACACTCAACTACTGGACAGAACTCCTGAGAACTATGTTGTTGCCATAATTTTTTTCTCGCGGCTAATTCCTCTGTAGTGGGCTCTCGTATTATGTTACTTGTTTTGAGTTTAGTGTTCCTCAGTCCCCCATTGTGTACGGCTCTCCCCCCTCCTCCACCGCCCTGGACAGACAATGTTTGGGGTCTTTTGGCCCTTTCCATTAATCAGTCCAGCTTTTGTCTGTCCCAACAGGTGGCGGTGGGACAAATTTTAGGTACGTGCCTCATCCCTATATGCCATGAGGCTTCTGAGGTTGAAAATGCGACATGGTTCTTTCAAAGTCTAGGACCCAACACTACCATACGAAACCTGGGTTATAAGGGTTATCATAATTGGGGGGAACAATCTATTTCTCGACCCAAGCAGACTCTACAATTACGGACTCCCTATGTAGCCAGTACAAATATCTCGTGTGCTCGAATGACAAATTGTACTTTGGTAAGTTGTAAAGGGTTCGGTGGGAAAAGCCTAAATTGTTCTCACTCAGTCAATGTCTCCTACCTATACAAACACATTAAGCTCCCTCTGGGGTGATTCTGGACATGTGAAGGGTTAACATTCAGTTACATCCCTGCCAATATTTCAGATGGCACGCTATGCTGTCTTAGTCGTTTGGCCGTGGTATTACCCCCAAAGATTCCACTCCACCCCCGTACCTCTCGTTCTGTTGCTCTGGATGCCTCTTGTGACTCTGAGGTTCACTTGTTCTCAAAAACAGAGTCTGTGGCATTAGCTCTCTCCCTAGTGGGAGTCCCAGGATTAGCTACAGGCAACAGCCAGAATATTAACAAACTTGCCTGTGCTGCAGTTAAAGCTCTTAATGCTACTTCCACTGCTATTGCCTTACTTAACGGGGAACAGGATGAACTCCGCCATGGGGTTCTTCAAAACCGTGCTGCTATTGATTATCTTCTGCTACTGCATCATTTTGGATGTGAAAAGGTAAATGATATGTGTTGCTTTAATATCTCTGATTATTCCCACGCTATAGAAAATCAAATTGATGTTATTAAAAACCTCACCGCACAAATTCGTGTCGATCCCGACCCCTTTGCCAGTTGATGGGATTGGCTAGCATCTCTGTTCCCCGGATGGGGATGGTTACACGCGCTCATCACGTATGGATTGTTGGCATTGGCGTTGTTAATTTCCCTCTGCTGCACTATTCAGTGTATCCCTTCTTTGATTAATCTCTGTTTGCGGGGATGTCCCTGGACTTCCCGTCCTTACTCTTTAACACTTTAAGAGACTGGATGACAGCTTCGGACGCTGGCAAACCACGTCCTACGGTCTGTTATCCCTCTCCTGTCCCTAGCTTTAATTAATCCCCGCTTACAGACATTATTCATAGTATCAATCATATTATAATCCTATGTACTTGAGAAAAACAAAGGGGGAGATGAAGGCCTTAAGCGCTGGCCAACCACGCTCTGTAAACTTCTGAACCCTTGTTATCTCTCAAGGTCTAGTAGTAAGCCAAAGTATTGGAAAATCACAGGCACGCTCATCCCTCTAGTTGTTCACGAGGGAACCATAGGAGGCTCGTCTTTCACCACCTATCATAATGAAGTAAACAAGTCTATTCATCACTGTCATGTATGATTCGTAGTATGTTTGTACTTAATAAAAGCGGCAAGCTGGGACTCTCCCAGGTCGCCTCCTTCCGCAAGCTGTCTCCGTCTGTTTCTTCCCGACATGTATCTCCAGTGCCGAGGACATCACAGATTCCCTCTCTGCCAAGGGGGCTCACACAGGTATTTCCTTCGTGCCAGGCCCCGCCTCACTGAATAACTGCATCAATTCATTGGTGCCCCTCCCCTCCCTGCTGCTTGTGTCTGTAACCCTCCTGCCCGTTGGAGTCACAGCCACATGGCCCGGGTTCAATATCTCGGGGTTCCTTTTCAACAACACAACACAGACCCGCTCCAGCCCTGACCCAGTAACCTGGGACAATGTCATCCCACCCCCTGGATGCCTAGAGAGGCAACACTTCCCCACTCAGAGGCACCGAGTGTGAGGGCTTGTATATGCTCCCCGCTGGATCCGCAGGCAGCAATCGATCCAGTGGGGGTTGTTTCATTTTGTCCAGTATTTAAGTGATAAATCGACCACTGAGCTCTGTCCCGTTGACTCCAGTACAGGTCACACCATGAACGAGGAGGAGTGGGGAGTGTCAGGAGTTTCAAGCAGTCATCCAGGGGATTTTGATGACATGGTTATGGAGGAGGATGAGGCATCTGAGTGTAAAATCAGCTGTTCTTAAGGGGGGGTAGGAGGCAGCAATTGTTAAATTAAAAACTCTTCAAGGAAGTAGCTATAAATGGTCACCAAAAGTTTCTTTCTGTTCACTAACTGAGAGAACTGAATTATTTGCTGCTGAATAAGCTGCCAGGGCAGGTCTCTAGGCACCAGATCTCCCTGCTTCTTCCAGGGCTCCATCTCTGCCTCAGGCCATGGTTACACTGGCACTTTATAGCGCTATAAAGCCCCTATGAGCGCTATAACCTACTCTCCGTCCACACTGGCAAGGCACTAATAGCGCTATAACCGCGGAGTTATAGCGCTATTATAAATCCACCTCCTCATGGGGAATAAGGGCTGTAGCGCACCTGCTGTAGCGCTACAGGAAGAATGTGGACACCCACTGCGTATTAATTGGCCTCCAGCCTGTCCCATAATTCCCGTTCGAGCCACTCTGGTCATCACTTGCAAACTCTTTTGTCCTGTCCTCAGGTGACCACACATCAGACCCGCCCTTTAAAGTTCCAGGGAAATTTGAAAATCCCCTTCCTGTTTGCTCCAGCCAAGCGTTGCGTGCTCTCAGGGAATCCTTGCAAGTGATCATTCTCATTGATCTGATTGATTGCGTGGCGTGGTCTCAGGGAATCATTGCAGGTGATCATTCTGATTGATCATCATGACTCCATGTGCCATGCCTCCTCGCAATAGGCGATCCCCAGCATGGAGCAATAGTGAGGTGCTGGACCTCATCAGCTGCTGGGTGGAAGAGGCTGTTCAGTCTCAGCTGTGGTCTAGCCGCAGAAATTTTGACACCTATGGGCAGATATCACGGGCCTTGGCAGAAAGAGGCCATGAGCGGGACACTCTGCAGTGCCGTGTTAAGGTAAAGGAGCTTAGGAATGCATATCGCAAAGCCCGCGAGGCAAACGGCCGCTCCGGGGCAGCCCCGGTGACTTGCAGATTTTATAAGGAGCTGCACGCGATACTTGGTGGTGATCCCACGGTCACTCCATCGATCACCACGGACACTTCCCAGCCCACCAGTGAAGGGGGGGGGTGAGGAGGAGGACGAAGACCAGGAGGCTGAAGAAGAGGAGGAGGATGAGGACGAGGCAGCAGCGATCCAGGGCACAGAGGAGTCCCTGGACGCATGCAGCCAGGAGCTCTTCTCAACCCAGGAGGGCAGCCAGCCACAGCGTCTGGCGGTTGCAGGGGCCAGCTCAGCAGCGGATTGCGGAGGTAAAGCTGCTTTTCTATGGGGAAGGCTGGCAGCTTGGGGTGGAAAGGGATGAGGGGGGCATTCCACCTGGTGCTCTGTTCAAGCCAGGAGGAGGGCAGGGGGGCATGCAGCCAGGAGCTCTCCTCTAAAGCCAGGAGGAGGGCGGACAGCCACAGCGTCCGGCAGTTGCAGGGGCCAGCTCAGCAGTGCATTGCGGAGGTAAAGCTGCTTTTCTATGGGGAAGGCAGGCAGCTTGGGGTGGAAGGGGATGCTTGCATGCTTGCCTACATGTGGAATAGTGCATTGATGTAGTCTATCACCTCGCGGTAGTCATCATCAGTAATCTCTTCAAAGGTCTCAATAAGAGCACTTGCAATGCGCCTGCGCAGGTTTCCCAGGAGAGCCAGCGTGGTCCCCGTCCCAGTCACTGTCACTAGTCCCTGCCACTGTGCTACAATGGGTGAGGGGAGCATTGCTGCACATAGGCACGCTGCATATGGCCCTGGGCGGAAGCCGCATCTTAATAAAATCCCTTCCCTTTGCTCCTCAGTGACTCGAAGCAACGAGATATCTTCCAGGACAAACACCTACGGAGAATGTTGGAACAGTGTTCAGAGTAGGGCTCCTGCCACTTCCCGGCACTCCACACACACCCCCACCCCCGCCACAGCTTTTCAGGGCAGGGAAGAAATCCTTCCCCCTGCCTGCTGCTCACACTGTGGCTCCTGCAACGTACCGGCACTCCCCACCCCCTCCCCCGCCACAGCTTCTCAGGGCAGGGAAAAAATCATTTCCCTTGCCTCTGGAGTCCACTCACCATGGCAGGGGCTCCGTTGCTGTATCTGTGCTGTCTGCGGGACAGGCAAACGGGGAATGCAGGGGAATGATAGGCATGTCTGCTCTTTACAAGGGAACCACTGTGAAATGTATCTTTTTATTTTAGAAGGGTCATCCTTCACCCCTTCGCCATCGCTCTTATCAACAGCTGAGAGGCTGAGGCGACTGAGGAAGCGGCCACGAAGGAGCAAAGAGGATCTTGTACAGCAAGTAATGCAACAGGCTGTAACGGAGAATCGAGTTGCACAGAGGTGGAGGGAGAATGAGAGCAAGTTGAGGGAGAAGGCGCGGATGGAGAACGCGATTCACCGCCAGAAAAGCACCGACAAGCTGCTCTCATTACTGCAGCTTCAATTGCAGACTATGCAGCGGCTTGTCACCCTTCAGGAGGAGAAGCTCCGCACCCACCACCCCAATTACCGTTTGCCCCAACTCCCTTCCCCTTCTTTGCCTCTGTACCCTCCAGGCCACTATCATCAGCCAAATGGTTATCACCATCCACAGATGCCTCCAACCCCTCTGTCTTCACCGGACAACCCCCAGACCCCAGACCATTATCCACTGCAGTCTACCCCTAATAGCATGCCTTACTGGCCACCGCAAATGGGGTTCGGGGGACATAGCCACTGTGAGGGCACTGGAGACTCAGAGACCCGGACATACTCCGATCTCTGACTGATCCCACGACACCCCCATTGCACCTCCCCTGCCTTCCCCCTCACATGCATCACAATATTTTCTTTCAGCAACCGAAGTACCTGTTCAATAAATGAATTGTCTTCTTAATAAATGGGTTTTTTTTATTAAGTGTACATACATTATTACAGGCTACAGAAAAGCAAATGCCTGTTCCTGTTAAAAGAATGCTCCCTCCCTCCCTCCCTCCCTCCATCTGCACCTCACTTTAGAACTGGCTTTCAGCCTCAAAATGCTCCCTCAAGGCTTCTCTGATCCTAACAGCCTCGTGCTGGTCCCCTCCATGAACCCTGCTCTCTGGCTGGGCATATGTGGCCTCCAGGCGTTGAACCTCAGAGGACCATGCCTGGGTGAAGCCTTCTCCCTTCCGCTCACAAAGATTATGAAGGGCACAGCATGCGGAAATAACCGCGGAGATACTACCCTCGGCCAAATCTAGCCTCCCATAAAGACAGCGCCAGCGCGCCTTGAGATGCCCAAAAGCACACTCCACAGTCATTCGACAATGGCTAAGCCTGTAGTTGAACCTTTCCTGACTGCTGTCCAGGCTCCCTGTGTACGGTTTCATGAGCCAGGGCATTAAAGGGTAAGCAGGGTCACCAAGAATCACTATGGGCATTTCCACTTCCCCCACGGGGATCCTCTGGTCTAGGAAAAGAGTCCCGGCTTGCTGCTTTATGAACAGGCCGGTGTTGCGGAAGATGCGTGCGTCATGCACCTTTCCAGACCAGCCAGCGTTAATGTCAGTAAAACGCCCACGGTGATCCACAAGCGCCTGGAGAACCATGGAGAAGTACCCCTTTCGGTTAACGTACTCCTCAGCTAGGTGGGCGGGCGCCAGAATGGGTATATGGGTCCCATCTATCGCCCCACCACAGTTAGGGAAACCCATTTCTTCAAAGCCAGCCACGATGTCATGCACGTTATCCAGAGTCACGATTTTTCGTAGCAGGATGCGATTAATGGCCCTGCACACTTGCATCAGCACAACTCCAACGGTCGACTTTCCAACCCCAAACTGGTTGGCCACCGATCGGTAGCTGTCTGGGGTAGCCAGCTTCCAGATCGCGATAGCCACCCGCTTCTCCACCGGGAGGGCAGCTCTCAGTCTGGTGTCCTTGCGCCGCAGGGCAGGGGCGAGTTCAGCACACAGTCCCATGAAAGTGGCTTTTCTCATTCGAAAGTTTTGCAGCCACTGCTCGTCGTCCCAGACTTGCATGACGATGCGATCCCACCACTCTGTGCTCGTTTCCCGTGCCCAGAAGCGGCGTTCAACAGCCGTGAGCATGTCCGTTAATGAGACAAGAAGCTTTGTGTCGAATGCATTCACCGCTTCGATCTCGTCTTCAGAATCATCGCTGTCATCCTGCATGTCAAGGAATAACTCCACTGCACACAGAGATGTGCTGGCGACAGTCGTCAGCATGTCCCTCAGCAGTTCTGGATTCATTGCAGCACTCGACAATGGAAGACGGAGCGTGCCTTGCTGAAACCCTTGAAAGATGGTGCCGGAGGTGGAAGGAAACACAGGGATTGCTGGGATATGCCAAAAAGCCTCATGGGTAGTTCAAACAGGATATAGAATGCCCCGCAAGTGACGCCCCCCCTACCACAAGCCATTGCGCCAGATCAGGAAGAGGTGTACTGTGGGATACCTGCCCTAAAGCGCTGCTCTTAATGCCGTATTAAGTGCCGCAAATGTGGCCATGCTATAGCGCTGGAGAAGCTCAGTGTGGACATACAATAGCGCTATTATTATTGCTGTATAAGGCGAGCGCTATAAGCAATAGCGCTATAATTTTGTAAGTGTAACCATACCCTCAGTCACGAGTGCTGGGTAGAGTCAGCAACTATATCCACAAGCCTCAGAAAGGTGACTGGACTAACTCCTCCAGCTTCCCCAGACTCAATCCAAGCTGCTTTCTCTACTGATGTCACCACCCTCTCCCATGTAGGGATTTGGATTATCCAGGGAGAGGTCAGTGGCAGAAAGAGGAGCTGCTTGCTGGATAGCAAGGGGAGCAGGGAAAAGTACACCTATATGTTTCTGCCTGGTTTTGAACCAGGGACCTTTTGCGTGTGAGGCAAATGTGATAACCACTACACTACAGAAACTCAGCTATGGGGGCATCCTGGAGAAAGTGGTGACAGACCTTTGATAGGTCAGCTGGCAGAGCAAAGGTCTGGAGCTGGCACTCAGGAAATCAACCTTATGTTGCCCTTGTGACTCCAGCGCGATGGAGAGCTTCTTCTTCTTCCCCTTGCTGAGAAAGAGCAAGAGAACAAAGAAAGCTCACATGGGTCACCTTGGTAAACAAGCCTACGCTGCTTTCTCCTGCTGGGGAGTGTGAAATAAGGGAATCATGGCAGGTAAAGGCACTGCTGTGCTTCCAGAGAACAGCCCACCCCTGCACACAAAGGGACTGAAGAGCAGGCCAAAGTCGGCGATTGAACAAGGGCCTCTAGATTTTCAGTCTAGTGCTAGCCTGTCCGAGCAACTTCAGCACCTACTAGGCACCTTTTTGGCCTCATGCTTCTGTGTCTGGGATGTTTTTGTCAGTCATGGTACAGAAAAAGGACGTCATTGCGAGTTGCCCATGAAGGGAAGATGAATTTTTACCTGCCTTGCTCAGCTTGACTTGTTTTGTTGACCTATTCCTGTCTTAGCTCCTGGGTTACCTGGTGGCTGATGGTGACTGGGGCCCAGTGGCAGGGGGAAGAAGTTGGGAAGCTAGACCTCAGCGCCAAGTATCCTGCTTCCATTTGCTGCCCCACCCTGTTGTCCCAGCTTCACATAGTTACTGCTCAACAGCACAGCGGCAGTAGGTGGACAGAGCCAACCTGGCCTTGAAGCTCCGGCTTAATAATACAGATCTTCATTTGATGATGGCCAATGTAAGACTGACATCACTTGCTATTTTGGCACTTGAAAATGCCATCGGCCAGTCTTTGGATCACTCTAATGCTGAGCTTCCGTTCATGAGGAGAAAGGCGAGACAAGGAACCTTTCGACTAGAGGGTTAAAATTAACATTCTAATGCTGTCTCTTACTGTAACATTATTTAATATGTGTCCAGCCTGTGTTGGTGACAGTTCAATTTCTAGATGTTAGTACACTTCAGTTACTGTTCAAATTAAAAAGTTTCTATATGTTTAAAGGAAATGAATTTTTTATTTACTGCTATATACCATGAACAAATACAGATTTACAAATCCTAATATGGAAATTTATCATCTTGTATG
>VOCN01040339.1:0-29369 GCA_007922305.1 Dermatemys mawii
GCTGGCCGGGGGAGGTGTCCCAGCACCACATGAGGAAAGAGGAAGGGCACTGAAGATGCTGTGCCTAGGGGCACTAAGGTGTAAATCGTCCCCTGCTTACAGGTAAGGAGCCTGGATAATGGAGACAGATGGAGGGAAGAGAGACAAAGGTTTCCTCCCCTCCTCCCTCCTCCAGGATACGTGGGGAGGAACGCTGTCTTGGGTACCATGTTTTGGCCTTTGGTTAAATAGAGATCAGCTCCACACTGGATTGCTCTGCAGGGGTTGCTGTGCTCAGTGACATGCAGTTCCCTTCCATCCATGGGCTGAGAGAACCACCAGCCCAGCACCCCCAGCCCCAGGCAGCTCCGAGGGGAATAGACCACGCCCTGGCCCCAGCTGGCAATGAGACCCCTGTGTCAGATGGGAGGAGTTGACTCACATCAGAGGATGGGAGAGCAACTCACATGGGGTTATGCTTGCCGTGATCGATCAGCGAGTCTCCCACGCGGATCTGGGCCCCTCTAAGTCTCTCCCCACAGCATTCATCTTCCCTGTTCTTCACGATCACCACGGAGATAGACTGACGACTGCCCAAGTCCACGGTCCACCACGGCTCTGTGTCCAGCTGGGTATGGGTGCAGGAGCCTTGTTCCCACTTCCCATCGCGTTTTCCATCCACGGCCCTTCCAGCCACAGCTTTTCCAGTCCCATCGTTCTCGTACGTGGAGGACTGCGTGGCCGGGCGCCCCAGGGCCAAATTCTGAGCTGGAATCAGACGGTGAGAAGAGGGGAGATGGGACGTGCCCATCACTGTGGGGGGGGCTCTAGATGCCCTTTGTCCCACACGGAGCCAGAGGTGCTTCCCAGCAGTGACACAAACCAGCCACTGCATGAGAGCTAGGTTCATAGTGAGAGCCGTGGCCCCAGGGGACAGGAGTGACAGCAGGTGTGTGCTGGGTCAGCCCAGACAGATACTCTCACCCCCGCCCCACACACATACACACATCCCATTCCCAGCTGGAGCTGCTCCCCAAGACTAGGGGCTCCAATGGCAGGGGCAGATGGGGGAGGCTCCATCTGAACATCACGCTCCATCCTAGTCTTGGGGAGCAGCTCCAGCTGGGAATGGGATGTATGTATGTGTGTGGGGCGGCGGTGAGAGTATGGAAGAGTCTCCCAGGGTTTCTGCTGTCTCTGTAGGCCGAGGTTAGAGCCGAAGAGAATGATATATAAGATAAAAAATAAAAAGTTTCCATTCAAGATGTGCCATCTCCTTACCCCCTGGTGGTGGGGTGCAGACCTGAGACACCCCAGTCCCGCCAAGGATCCCAATCGCCATTAGTAGATGCCAGAGAAACTCCATCCCTGCACTGTCAACATAGGAGATCATATGAATATTCTACTCAGAATAAACTACAGTCATAGCAAGTTTCAGATGAGTATCTTACACATGCAGGATGGTCCTCATTTTACAGAGGGGGAATGTGAGGCACAGAGACCCCGCAACCTAAGATTCTGAAGCAGACCTGTCAATAGAATCAGGTTTCCTTGAAGTCTATTCCCCTCCTCTACCCACTAAACCATTCTACTGTGTTTATGACAATGTCTTCTCATTAGTTCCACAGCTTTTGGGAGCAAAACATGGCTTATCCAGAAAACCGGTCTTGGGGTGTGTAGATTCTTTAATAGAGGTACTTATACATCTGCCAATCCGGCTTTGTATGCCAATCAAATCATCAGTGACAGCTCGGCCAAAGATCATTCAAAAGTTAGAGATGATAAATTTTAAACTATTTCTAGTTTCTCTGGAAATTCACCTGTTAATAAAACCACAGGTACCCAAGTTAAGGTTGAGAGCACATATCGGTCATTTAGATAAAATTCAATACAGAGCTGTTGTAATGATCCAAAAAACAAACCTTAAAAACCCAGGAAATTCACAGCTGGGATTAAATATAAAAAAGATCCAAACACTTTAAAGTATGAAAATGCACAATTAAGGCACCCAAAGAAGCTTAACTCTAGCCTGCAGTTGTTCCATGAGGAAAAAAACCACAAACGAATGTGTCTTTAACAATCAGTTTAATGATATCTCGGTTCCCACCACTGATATGTCTTAATCATAAGGGTCTGGGGTTTGCATGGTGCCATGGGAGAGCAGAATGAAGATGTCTGCTGACAAAGAACATTTCTGTGATGAAAAATAACAGAGAAAGCTATCATTAATCATATACTAGACTATTCAAATATTTCCCAGACACAAGATTGCAGTGAGTTTTAACTGTATGGGAAGTTGGAAGAGTTTGTGGCAGGGCGGAGTTAAGGTTGTTTGGGTGCCCTAATGTGACCTTAACATTTCTGGATTTCTTTTCGGTTTAACCGTAACTGTGAATTTCCCGAGTTGATGACACTTGGTTTCCAGATAATAGCATCCTCCCTGTAATGTATTTTACCTTGTGTAGCGGATGGAGCACTCACTGCAGTGCCTCCTGCTGGTCCTTCGGAAATTAGCTCAGTTCCCACCTTGGAGCACCCCCTTCTGGCCAGTGTCTCACTTACCACAGGCCCTATGTCCCTCCTGGACCATGGTGCCCCTTTACCTCGGGGTTCTGCTCCACAGCAGTTCCCCTCGCACTCTGGGTCTCCCCTCTCACGGGAACCCCCAACCCTCTATACCCACCTTGCTTCATTGGCTATTGCCAGTCATCATCTAGCCCCCTTTCTCTTGGGCAGACTGCAGTCTGTAATGGCCACTCATCATTGGCAATGGGACTGGACCCGCCACCTCTGCCTATCCCCAGGCTGCACCTCTACAGCCCCAGTATATCCTTGGGCCTTTAACAAGGCCCTAGGCTGGATAGTTGCCAGGTTGGAGCTCCCCAGCTCCTCTTGCCCTTCGCCAGCACTGCTCTGCTTCTGGTACCCTGTGCTCCCAGGCAGCCAACACTTCCCATTCCAACCACGGAGCGAGTGTGACCCAGCTTCTCCCTCACAGCCCTCTTATCTGGGCCAGGTAGGCCCTGATTGCACTGGCCACTCCGGGGGTCAGCTACTCAGTCAAATTCCCTCAGCTCTTCTTACTCTTACCTCAGGAGTGGGGTATCTGCCCCACTACACCCGGCATTACTGATACGCTTTCTACACTGCAACTCTAATGTAGTTTGTAGCTGGAATTTTCCTTGTTTTTTTTTAAATAAAAAGTTTCGTCCATGATGTGATGAGGGGAATTGTCTGTGATATTTCTATGACTGAGATGTGTGGCAGTGACTTACACAGCTAGGGACTGTTACCCAGTGGGCACAAAAGGGTTAAAAAGCTGCTCTTGGGGCAGAGCAGGAGACAGGAGGTGTTGGGTCACAAGGTGTCTGGGATGGTGTGAAAGGGTCACTAAGGGATTTGCTGGAAACCACCCCACCGCCGTCCCCAGATCAATGGAGGATCTGGAAAGACAATGGAAACCCCAAGGACTGAAGAGCTGACACCTGTCCACAGGTCTCTCCAGCAGGTGGAACTTGTGAAGTCAGCGTGAGTCTGCAGGAAGAATACGATGGAGCAGGAGGTGGCAGGTGCCTAGGATAAGAGCTGGTCTTCGGACAATCAGGAGCTTTCACCTGGGACCGAGACCCAAAGGAACTGAGACAGAGAAAGGAGACCAGCCTGGTTCCTTCAGCAGCCTGGCTCAAGGGAGCCCTGACTCGGCCAGCAAGGGCTGTGTCTTTACCTTTGCTTCTCTCTGCTAAGGTAAGGATTTCCCCATGCTATTCTCCAGGTGACTAATGAAGCCTAATCTGTGCTGATCTGCTGCCTGGTGTCACTGCGAGGACTTGCTGAGCAGCATTGATCCCTGGAGAGGGCAAACGTCTCTCACCAGGAGTCGGTCTCAGTTGGACTTGCTGGGTAAAGTTCACAGTGTGAAACAGGAGTGCTGGAGCCCAGAGGCTCAGTCTCACAGGCACTGAGGCAGGTGGACTCCCCTTAAGGAACAGTGGGACCCCTTGACATTTAAACGCTGGGTCAAAGCACAAACCCTGTGGGTCCGTGACAGCTGGTGGCAGGAGTGGGACACTGAATGCCCCAGGAGTATTGTGCAGTGAGTGACTTGCAGCAGTACAACAAAGTTAGTCAAAGGAAACAAGCAAGAAAATTGCGTGTACCTGCCTCCCTGTGGAGAGTGTCACAGAGCTCTGCAGGGAGGGAAGATTCGGAGTTGGGAAATTCAACCAGCTGCCACTGATTGCACGGCTGGAGAAGGCAAGTTCCCAGAGAGTCCGGGGACGATAGAGGCAGCAGCCGTAGGGGCAGCCTGGCTCCCTCACAGTCCAGAGTTGGGGCAGTGAGAGTTGGAGCTGGCAGCGAGGAAGCTGGAGGAACAGAGACTAGAAGGCCCTGACTGGGGGAGAGCTGATGGGGAGAAACAGCGAACGCAGGAGGAGAAGCTGCGACAGAACCAGGGAACAGCAGAAAACCCAGGACAAGCAGGGACACATGAACTGGATATGGAGACGAGGAGAGCAAGAGGTCCCATGGAGGAGTAAGTGCGTAGAGACCATGGGAAGCCAATTCCACAGGGAGCCTAGATACCAAATTGCTGCCCCAGTTTAAGGGGGCGTGATTTGAGTGGCTACCTCACTGCTTTGGGGGAGGCTTGTGATTTGAACCATGTTGACCCCGTGGACCAGCTCTGCTGTCTCACCCCATTACTGGATCCCATAGCGACGGGTGTACAGCCGGATGGACGGAGTTCGTAAGTGGGTCAAGGAGCGGTACAGACAGTTCAAAAATGTTCCACTGCTTCAGTCTGAATTGACAAGTCAGGCTTTGAGGGGAAGGTTTTGGGGTGTGCAGAAGACTCAACATGTGACGTGTATGGAAGCCACCACCTTGCAGAGAGAACATCTCCACCAATGGGGTAAAGGTGCTGGTGTCTCTCTTTGACTTGGTAGGATTAGAGGTGTGGGAATGTCTCTGTGAGTTTACACTGTGGCTAGTGGACAGGAAGCCTAAGGATCACAGCACAGACCAGCTGGCAGATGAATTCGTGGACAGTGCGTCTGGTGGTGAGAACAAAACAAAGGATGACTGGCCAGATTGGAGTCCCAAGGGGGGGCACATGGGGGGAACCACCAAGTGGGATTCAAATAAATCCAAACGAGGGGTGATGGTGGATGTGGGGAGACCATCTCCCAGGGATCCCAAAATCCTACGCTGTGGTATCTGTAAGCAGACAGGGCACAAGTGGGTATATTGCCCCAGGCTGGATGAAATGAGGTTTAAACAGGACCCTTGATGGGTTAGCTCGGTAAACACCCAGCTGAAGGGAAGTGGTCACACAGCAGCTTCCTGCCTTGTCTTCTGACTGGCTCGAGCACTGGCCAAAGACGTGAGATTTGACTCACGACCCTTCCTACACAACGGGGTTAACCTGTCAGAAAATCCTGCCTGTCCCTTTTGTATCTTCATCACTAGAGAGAAACTCCCCTGGGCAGACGCCCAATCCCCACTGCAGCCCCACTGCCACCCTCCTCTGAGGACTCAGCTGGAGCCTGGCTCTGTTGCTGGTTCATGGCATGGGGGTGAGTTGCCCTCTCATTGAATTGCTAGCTCGGGGCATGTCCTCTGGGAAGGGTTTCCATTAGGAGGCTCATGTCCTGGCTTGGCTGAAAGGGAAGGTGGGTACAAAAGCTACTGACAAGCTGGGAAAAAGGTGAAGAGGGACTCTCCAGCTCACCTGGGCAGCTCAGTCATCGACTGTGAGACAGGTAGAAACGTCCGTTCGCTTCCAGGTGGTTCAACAGCTACAGCCTTGTTCTCCAATATCACCACGGTCTGTAGGTGACTGAGCCTGGGAAGTGAAGTCCAGCTGTTTTTATCCAGTTCCCAATGGGCGGTTCAGCAACTGGTTATTAGTTGAGAGGCTGACATGAACCAATGAGGATGTGACCTATGCTTCTAATGAAGAGTCAAGTTTGGCTGATATGAATACAATCTGTCCACCCTCTGTATGTGACCCTTCAGCGTTGTGGTTAACAATACAAGAAGGGCTGGGTTCAAATAGATCAAATGTCTTGTACATTTTGCCAAACTAAATCCAGGTGAGACCCCAGACACCTGGGAAAACTAAACACACTCCTTTGACAAACAACTAAATTCACTTTATCAGACAGGTGAGATCAGAGTTATCAAAATCTCAGGCTGAGTTCATTTGAGTCTCAGGGCACGTCCACACTACAAGCTTAGAGGAGAGGAAAGTGATCAGGAACACTCAGCATGGATTCATCAAGGGCAAATCATGCCTGACTAACCTAATTGTCTTCTATGATGAGATAACTGGTTCTGTGGATGAGGGGAAAGCAGTGGATGTGTTATTCCTTGACTTTAGCAAAGCTTTTGATGCAATCTCCCACAGTATTCTTGCCAGCAAGTTAAAGAAGTATGGGCTGGATGAATGGACCGTAAGATGGTCAGAAAGCTGGCTGGATCGTCGGGCTCAATGGGTCGTGATCAATGACTCCATGTCTAGTTGGAGCCGCTATCAAGCGGAGTGCCCCAAGGATCGGTCCTGGCGCCGGTTTTGTTCAATATCTTTATCAATGATCTGGAGGATGGCATGGAATGGGTTCCCTAGGGAGATGGTGGAATCTCCTTCCTTAGAGATTTTTAAGGTCAGGCTTGGCAAAGCCCTGGCTGGGATGATTTAGTTGGGGATTGGTCCTGCTTTGAGCAGGGGTTGGACTAGAACCTCCTGAGGTCTCTTCCAACCCTGATATTCTATGATGGATGTTAGATTGACTTACAACCTGAATTACTGTGGTTTTATCACGTCCACACAACCCTCCTTCTCTCAGTGGTGCACGTCCTCACCAGAACGCTTCCACTGAGGTAAGAGGGACAGTGGCGGGGCTCTCAGCACCATGTGGAGCTCCCCGCTGAGCCCAGCTTCTGCCCAGGCTCTCCGCTCCACTCCCTGCTGGGAACACGGCTACCACCAGGGCTCTCAGCTCCACGTGGAGCTCCCTTCCAGCAGTCTGGCTGCCTTCTGGGCTCTCTGCACCCCACAAAGATCCTGGCTGTCCCCCAGGGCTCCTAACTCCCCACCAGGAGCCCGGCAGCCATCCTCCTGGCTGAGCTCCCGACAGGGAGATGAGAGTCTGGGTGGATGGATCTGGGCTCCCAGGGCGGAGTGGGGAGCTGAGAGCCCCAGGGGGAGACTGGGGTTCCCGACAGGGAGCAGGCAGCCAGGAGCCTGGGCACAGCCGGGCTCCCTGTGAGGAACATGGAGCATGGAGCCCTATAGGGGCAGCCAGGCTCCTGGTGGGGTGCAAGGAGCCCAGGGACAGGAAGCAGCCAGGTGGCAGCCCAGCAGGGAGCCAGGAGCCTGGGGGCAGCAGGGCTCTCGTTGGAGCCCCACCCGCCTCAGGGTGACAGTGCGAGCTGTGAGCCCAGCGAGGGGAGCTCAGCAGGGAGCCTACCAGCCTTTCCTGTCAATATCACGGTGCTGGCAGGGAACTGTGAAATTGAGAAGAATGACAGCGAACAGCAGAGATAAGTAACGCAGCGTCTACACCAGTGGTCTCCAAACTGTGGGGTGTGTCCTCTAGGGGGCGCAAAGGAACATTCGGGGAATATGGTGGGGCCTGGGCAACCTGCATGGTGGGTGCAGAGGGAGCACCAGCCAGCCCCCCTATGCCCCCAGCTCTGTGCTGGCCCCGCCCTCAGCCTCAGCCCCAGCCTCAGCCAGGTCTTGACTCCTGGCCCTGGCCTCGGTCATCAGCTCACAGCTCTGCTTCTGGCTGCATCCCCGTGCCGCGGGACTGGCTCCCAACCGTGGCTCGGGGTGGAGGGGCACAGACAGGTTCCATCACTGGGAAGAGGAGGTACGATGTAAAACGTGTGGGGACCTCTGGTGTACATGGACACTGTGTCTCTCTAACCACACCGATGTGAGCCCTACGCCTCTCGTGGAGGTGGAGTGATGATGTTGGTGGAGCAGGGCACTTACGTCGGCGGGAGCAAGACTGGAGTGTGCACGCGGCCATGAATAGGTTGGCATAAGTTGCTTTACACACAGTCTAGTGAGTCAAAAGCAACGTCTTCCCTCCCCTTGCTCGTAGAAATCTTCAGCTGGGAACCGCACAGACTCTTCCTCCTCCTCTGCTGAAATCTCTCAGCTAGTCAGCGAACCAAATAACCCACCACTGTGTTGAGTATATAGATTTTAAAAAGAAACCTATTACAAGAAAAACACAAAACTGCAAATAGCAAAATAAACAACCCTTTCTCCATCATTATATTTAAATAAGAGAAAAGTTGGTGAATCATACTCATTGAGATAATGTAAATAAAATAGTTTGGCTAAAATCAAACAACATTCAAAGTTTAGAATTAAAATAAAAATTATTTCCCCCCCCAATTTTCCCTTTCTATAATTAACACTGACCCGACTTCCCTGTTGGAGGGTTACCAATATCACTAACCTGTTGCAAAATGCTTCTTAGGGACACCAGCCTGCTTTCTGCTCTTGGGCTCAGCTTCTCCCGGCAGGGACAGTGTAACCACTAGGCGAACTAGGCAGCCGCCTAGGGTGCCGAGATTTGAGGGTGCCAAAAAGTGATGCCCCAAAATTTTTTTTACACTGTTGCTGAAAAATGAATGACTAAAGAAAAGAGAAACGTCGTTGAACATGCATTTTAACTTGTCGTTCTCTTGTACATTACAGCCATAGCCTACGCCAGCTCTGCGTTGTGGGCACAAGCATCCTGCTTCACTACGGTACAAAGTGGCAGTGATGTCATTTTTCTCGTCGTGCGCGGCCGTTCCCCGTTCCGACAGGCTGTTTATAATGCTACATTTACTAGTTTTCGGAGGTTGTCGACTGAGGCGAACTATTTTCGGTGAGTTGTTTCAGATCTAAAACTCTGGCAATGGCTGCTGCATCATTTCGCTAATACTTTGTGTCAATTGTGTGTGTGCATGTTAAGTATTTGAGTGTACATGTTTATGGGCAAATATGCATGTGTAGGTTGTTGAAATAGTGAAATTAATAAATTTTCAAGCCGAACGTGTGTTAATTCTAACGAACAATGCCACATTATGCAGTATTCATTTTTGAAAGTTTATAATAAGTGATGCCCCGGGGAGAGGGAAGGAGAAGGGGGGCACAAGGTGGAAGTTTTGCCTAGGGCACAAAATATCCTTGCATTGGCCCCCTGCACACAAGGCACATGGCCTTTTGCAAAGCAGATGCCCTCACTACTTGTCCTCATGGAGTCAAGTTCAGCAACAGGGAACCTATTGGAGCAGACCCAAAACCACCACACCCAATTCCAGAAACTTCTGAGTGAGGAGAGCAATTGTGCACCTGCCTAGAAACAATGACCCAGAGATAACTCACTGCTGTCTCCCCACCATAGATCTCTTAAACAGATATTGCCTTGGGTACACAACCCTTTGACAAACAACTACAGCTGATCAATCCCCAGAAACCTGAGAAAAATAAATGCACCCTCCCTATCTGCCCTTCACTGGCATCCCTTCTCCAGTTACAAACACGTCTCGCGGGGCATGCGGGTGATCCACGCATTGTCCCCCCTTTCCCACCACCTGAGGGAAGCATAGGTGATCCCCTTTCTCTCCCCGCCTCTTAGGGGAGTGCTGTCCATTGCCTGTCTGTTTCCACCCCCAGCCTGAGGGGAGCATGGACGCTCCACTTTCGGTCTCCTCCCTGCCTCAGCAGAGCATGGGCGATCCCCTCATTGTCTCCCTGAGCCTGGGGTGTGGCCTAGCTGGGGAAACTGAGGCACACAGAAGTTAAATATCTTGGCCAGAGTTTGTTTGTTTGTTTCCGTTTAAGTAATTATACCAAAGACACCCAGACAAGCCAGGCTTCAGCCGCTCTAACCTGCCATTCGTACTGCAAGAGAAGCCGGCATCAGGGCAAACTGCTGCCAGCCAGCCACCTCCAGCAAGACTCTGTTCCACCCTCACCTCACTGTGGGCAGCAAAACCTCGGCCCTCTCCAAGCCCTGTCTCACAGGTAGCTTTTGCAGGGTATCCAGGTCACGCAGGCCAGGCTGTTTCAGATCAGTGTGGGGAGCGAGTTGGGGGGCTCTCGTAGACAGCCTCCTGCCAGGTCCAGTCTGAATGGGCTCTTTGAACTAGTCTCAGTAGGTGGCCTGGTACGTGTGTCACTGCTACAGCTGTGGAACCGGGTCAGCAGCCTGACTGAGGGAAACAGGCACACGATGAAGCCAGGAGCCTTCTGGGCCCGGGATGCAAGGAAGGGCAACTTCAACTGGAGCCCTACGCTCTTCCCCAGGCTGAGCTTTCCCTGCTGTGTTTAAAGGAGGAGTTTCCTCTCACGGCTCATCTCCTGCGACGTCTGCAGTGAAACCAGCCCTCTGGATTGGACGCTTGTGTCGGGCCAACTGACTGGGCTGGTGGTGATCCCACAGGAGGGGAGAGCAAGGTGAGGGACGGGTGAACTTGGGCACCTGGTATTCAGTGAGGATATTCCTATAACATGTGCCAGAGTCTTGGTGGAACGAGGCTAACCAATGGCACATGGTCTTATCAGGGTACAAAATAGACGGGAATGACAGAGTAGGCCGTGCTGGTGAGGGAGTGGCGCTATATGTGAAAAAGCAGAGTGTTAAATATAGTAAAAATCTGAAATGACTCAAGCTGTGCCATCGGGGGTTGGGTAGGGGTTGAAGTCCTGGGGGGCAGTTACGATGGGGAATCTCAAGAGCAGGAGCTCACAGGAAAAAGAGTAGGGAGGCTTAGATAGGAAGTAGGGTCCCTGGGGGGTGGTTAGGGGTGGCAGGGGTCTCTGGAGGGGGCGGTCAGGGGACAAGGAGCGGGGGGATTGGATGGATTAGAGCAGTGGTCTTCAAAGTGGGGTGCACGAGACCACCCCCGTGGGTGTGCGAGACCCTGACGACGACGACGATCCCACCCGGGGGACCGCCGAACTCGCGGTCTATTTTTGTCCACCAAAATACTTCCGCAGAAAGTGGAAACTTTCTATTCAGCGGCATTTCGGCAGACATATCCTGGGGGCTGCGAGTAGAGGCAGGAGCATGAAAAGGGGCCATGGTGGAAAAACTTTGAAGACCGCTGGATTAGAGGTTCTGAGCGGGGCAGGAAGTAGGTGGGTGTTGGATAGGGGGCGCAGCCAGTCTGTTTGGGGTAGGGGCACAGCCTTCCCTACCTCGCCCTCCATACAATTTTGCAACCCCGATGTGGCCCTTGGGCCAAAAAGTTTGCCCAGGCATGATTTAGTGGCTACTACCACCAATTTGTGAAGAATGATGCTGCTATTACACACCTGGGAACGACCTTGGCAGCGGGTACCAGCCCAGCAACAAGAAAAGGAAATACAAGACAAATCCTAAAAAGTCCACAAGGCCTCCTGAACAGAAATGTCCTCCTCCCTTGCTGCCTTTGGGAACTGATGGGCTGAGAGGCATGTATCTGTATGGAGCTCAGTTCCAGGTGAGGACAGACAATGACACATTCGTTTCTGTGGTGACAATTGCCGAGCTAGATGATACGGGGTGGCCATGGATGGCTGCATTGGCTAGCAATGAGTTCAGCATCCAGTGTGGACGGGGGAGAAGCCATATCGATGCTGATGCACGATCCCGTCATCCAGGCGCTCCAGAGCTGGCTGTGACTCTGGCTGATGGAATAAGAACAATCTCCCTAATTTGAAAACAAGTTCGATGCCAGTTGTCTGTACCCCTTGTGCCTCGTGGCCAACACAGCAATAAGTGGTGTGACAGACCCAGACCAGTGGGGTACAGGAGTCTGGTACAGGGCCAGTATGAGCAGTTTTCTGTTCTCTGAGTGACCAGAGCAGGGGCTGTGCCAGAGCAATCAGGAACCTGCTAGAACCAATTAAGACAGGCAAGCTAATTAAGACACCTGCAGCCAATTAAGAACATACTAGAATCAATGATGGCAGGCAGACTAATTAAGACACCTGGTTTAACAAGGACCTCCCATCAGTTAGTGGAGTGTGTGCTGCTGGAGGACTGAAGAGTATAAGCGTGATCAGACTTCAGGAGGAAGATCCTGCGACGAGGATAAAGAAGGTGCTGGGGGAGGCTATGAGGCAGTACCCCAGGGAGCTGTAGCTGTCATGCAGCAGATACAGGAGACATTGTAGACAACTGCAATCCACAGGACTCTGGGCTGGAACCTGGTGTAGAGGGCGGGCCCAGGTTCCCCTCAACTCCTGAACGGACACAGAAGGCGTTGACCTGGTCTGTGAGCAACACCAGAAGGGAAGGTCTAATGTGGAAAGGGATCTGCCTTGTCCCCAACCCACTAGGTGGGACAACAGAGTCTGCGGAGATTGTCTCCGTTTCCCCCATGCTGGCCAGTGATGAGGTGAGCTGAGTGAACGGCACGTTTGAGCCTCTAAACAGAAGCAGTAAAACTGAGGTCTGCCTTGAACCTCTAAGGTGAGCAAATCTGACAATAAGTTCAGGGCCCAAGGCAGAGGAGGAACTTTGTCACAGTGGGTCAGCACATATTCTGTCCCTCTTGACAAACAACTGAACCCACTCAAGGTCCCACCCAGAATTCTGGGGAAATGAAACACAACCTCCCTCAGTGCCATGAACATACAGAACTTTGTCATTTACAAGCTGCCTGAGGCTTGTAACAAGGAACAAGGAACTCTTGATCAGGGGAAGGAGAACAGTCCAACGTGAAATAACACAGCCACAGGATAGATATGCAAATAAAGAGGAAAATGCCTGCCCTGCCCTCCAGTAATTTTGGCAGCCGTCCATCTAACTCCCCTCCCACGTGCCTATGAGAAGGTCTCCCAGGTGACAGCCCCTTGGCCACACGACCTCACTCATCCACCAAGCCCTGCTCACGGTTGACATCAGGAAGTAGCAATTACCCAAATGTCTGTTTGCGGCTCTATCACTCTGTTGCCAATCCTAAGGCAGCTGCTTGTTCACCACATAACCCAGCCTAATGATTCAGCTTTATTAAGATGCTGGCTGGGTATGGAGAGCCTCCCTAGAATCCAGCCCCCTCTCTTGCAGTGGCTGTCCTCTGTGTTCTTTCCTGCCATGAAGTCCCCTACAACAGCTACTGCAGCAAAGTCCTCACTCCTTGTTATCTCTCACAGCAAAATCTCCAGAGATGAGAAGACAAGAGCACATGGGACTTTTTGACAGAATCCTAGCTGCTTGTAAAGGAGCTTGTTCCCCCTTGTGAGCCTCTTGGGGGGGAGGGTTCACTACCCCCAAAATCCAAGTTCCTTGATACTTATGGTGACCACCCAAGAGCCCCTAGAAGATTTGTGGGTAAGTTGCAGTACAAATGAAGCTCTGTGACAGCAACAGAGGGACTAGAGAGCTCTTCCCTCTCAGGAGCTCCTGGCCGTAGGGTTTACATGGAGAGGGGACAAGGGCCATAAGAACATAAGAAAGGCCGTATTGGGTCAGACCAAAGGTCCATCTAGCCCCGTATCCTGTCTACTGACAGTGGCCAATGCCAGGTGCCCCAGAGTGAGTGAACCTAACAGGTAATGATCAAGTGATCTCTCTCCTGCCATCCATCACCCACCTCTGACAAACAGAGGCTAGGGACACCATTCCTTACCCAGCCTGGCTAATAGCCATTAATGGACTTAACCTCCATGAATTTATCCAGTTCCCTTTTAAACCCTGTTATAGTCCTAGCCTTCACAGCTTCCTCAGGCAAGGAGTTCCACAGGTTGACTGTGTGCTGTGTGAAGAAGAACTTCCTTTTATTTGTTTTAAACCTGCTGCCCACTAATTTCAATGGGTGGCCCCTAGTTCTTCTATTATGGGAACAAGTAAATAACTTTTCCTTATTCACTTTCTCCACATCACTCATAATTTTGTATACCTCTATCATATCCCCCCTTACTCTCCTCTTTTCCAAGCTAAAAAGTCTCTTTAATCTCTCCTCATATGGGACCCGTTCCAATCCCCCAATCATTTTAGTTGCCCTTCTCTGAACCTTTTCTAATGCCAGTATATCCTTTTTGAGATGAGGAGACCACATCTGTACACAGTATTCAAGATGTGGGTGCACCATGGATTTGTATAAGGGCAATAAAATATTCTCCGTCTTATTCTCTATCACTTTTTTAATGATTCCTACCATCCTGTTTGCTTTTTTGACTGCCACTGCACACTGCATGGACATCTTCAGAGAACTATCCACGATGACTCCAAGATCGTTTTAACTTAGCCCCCATTATATTGTATGTATAGTTGGGGTTATTTTTTTCAAAGTGCATTACTTTACATTTATCCACATTCAATTTCATGTGCCATTTTGTTGCCCAGTCATTTAGTTTCAGGAGATCTTTTTGAAGTTCTTCACAGTCTGCTTGGGTCTTAACTACTTTGAGCAGTTTAGTATCATCTGCAAACTTTGCCACCTCACTGTTTACCCCTTCCTCCAAATCATTGATGAATAAGTTGAATAGGATTGGTTCTAGGACTGACCCTTGGGGAACACCACTGGTTACCCCTCTCCATTCTGAAAATTTACCATTTATTCCTACCCTTTGTTCCCTGTCTTTTAACCAGTTCTCAGTCCATGAAAGGATCTTCCCTCTTATCCCATGGCAACTTAATTTATGTAAGAGCCTTTGGTGAGGGACCTTGTCAAAGGCTTTCTGGAAATCTAAGTACACTACGTCCACTGGATCCCCCTTGTCCACATGTTTGTTGACCCCTTCAAAGAACTCTAAAGATTAGTAAGACATGATTTCCCTTTACAGAAACCATCCTGACTTTTGCCCACCAATTTATGTTCTTCTATGTGCCTGACAATTTTATTCTTTACTATTGTAAAGAATAAAATTGGGACACAGAAGAACATAAACTACATAAAGAACATATCCAGTGGGATACGAGTAGCTGTCTTTTCACAGTCCGGTAGTGAAGTGTCTCTTCTGGTTTCAGGATTGTTCACTGTTCAGTGACACTTTATGGGTTTGTTCCCAACTCAGAGTCCAGAAAACCCCTTGGAACATCCCAGATGGTGCTAAACTACCTTTGGCACCAGTTCTGACCTGAGAATTAGAGGTGGGTGGTGATTTATTTTTTCAGCTAATAATAAATTCCTTGACACATGCATGTTGCAGTGAGCCAGAACTAGTCACAAATTTGACATGAATTCACCAGATAGGTTTGGGGGGCGGGGGGAGAAGAAGTTGGTACTGAGGCACCATTCACAAAATGAATGGAGGAGCTGACGGCCCTGGCACCTGTCTATAAACTTTAGGCCAGTGGTTCGGGTTAGCATTGTCCAAACAGAAGGAAACTGATCACAGAACTAAAAGTTAATGGTAACTTAGATACAAGTGATCATGACTTGATCACATTTAAAATGTGCAAAAAGAAGAGAATCCAGAGCAGTAATATATGTATGTGGCGCTTTACTAGGGCCAATTTCACAAAGCTGAAAACTAGTCTGAATGAAATTAACTGGGAGGAAAAATTGAATCAGAAAAATCTGAATAATTAGAAATCATTTAGGAACACCTTACTATGTGTGCAAAAAGCCACAATTCCACAGTAGAGGAAGAAGGACATGCTGGTTAAAAAAACAACCTGGTTTAGAGAAGAAGTGAAGTTTTCTGTAGAAAAAAAACCCATAAATAAATAAATACAAGACATGGAAGAAAGGGGAAATGCTAGTAATGAATATAAATCAGAAGTTAGTAATTGTAGAAAATTGATAATGGAAGCCTAGGGATACAAGGAGAAATCTAAGGCCATCAGCGTTAAAGACAATAAGGAGTTTTTCAAATATAATGTATTAGGAACAAAAAATCTTGACAATGGTTTTGGTCCATTACCAGATGGAAATGGGAGAATTATCAATAATGATGAAGAGGCAGAAGTGGTCAATAAATATTCCTATTCTGTATTTGTGGGGGAGGGGAAAACAAATGATACACTCTTGTCATAGGGTGATGATAATACTTTTCTGTTCTACTAGTGTCTTTGGAGGATGTTAAACAGAAATTAATAAAGTCAGACATATTTAAATAAGCAGATCCAGATAACTTGCACCCAAGAGTTTTAAAAGAGCTGGCTGATGCGCTTGCTGGAAAGCTAGCACTGATTTTCATAAGAAGCACTGGGGAAGTTCCAGAAGACTGGAAGAGAGCTAATGTTGTGCCAGTGTTTTGAAATGGTAAACAGGATGACCAGTGTGATTATAGGCCTGTCATCGATCCTGGGCAAGATAATGGAGCACCTGATTGGTCTCAAAAATGTAACTGTAAATGGGGACTTGTTACTGAGTGGCTCTGTTTCCAGCAGGGTTCCTCAGGATTGGTTCTTGGCCGAGTGCTATTTAGCGTTTTTAAACTAAACACCGTTTAGTTTAGTGACCAGGAACAAAACAAGATCATGACTGATGAAGTTTGCAGATGACAAAAACTTGGGGAGATGTAAATAATGAAGAGGACAGGTCACTGATACAGAGCGTTCTAGACTGCTTGGTAAACTGGGTGCAAGCAAATAATTTGTGTTTCAATACAGGTACTCCTGGGTGTTAGGCAGGGCCAGCGCTAGCCATTAGGTGACCTAGGTGGTCGCCTAGGGTAGCACGAATTGGGGGCAGCGAACTGGCAGCATTGTCGGCAATTCGGCGGGAGCTCCACGCTGCTTCCGCTGCTGCCGGCAATTCGGCGAAGACTGCTCCTCACCGATAGGGCCGCAGACAGCAATTTGGCAGCAACTCAACGCTGCTTCCACTGTTGGCGGCATTTCGGCAGCAGCTTCTCCGCGGCTTCTTTTTTTCCTTTGCCGCGTAGGGCGGCAAAAAAGCTGGTGCAAGTCTTTGTGTTAGGGGCAAAATCCTAAAGTTTGTGTTTGTGTTATCACTGTTTATTGTATGTGGGCGGCATCCATGTTCTAATCTAAAATGGAGTGTCAGTCATGTGACCCGAGGGTTAGCTAGAATGCTTCCCGCCCTTTTCAACGGTCAGCAGTGGTGCGGTGTGTGACAAAGTTCCGAGTCTGTATTTGTGGGTCCTGCGCTTCCTGGCAGATTTAGGGGCCTCAGAAACTCATTTAGGCCCAGAGTGACCTCCCTTTCTCAGTAACTAGTTAAGGGAGGCAGAAAAGGGGGGAACCCGGGCCCTCCCTCTACTCCAGACTCCAGCCCAGGGACCCTAACAGTATCAGCTAAGATGGCTGACCTTTTATCCACAAAACACATAAAATTCCCTGGGCTACTTCCCCACAGCAGTCCCTGCTTCTTCAAACTCCACTTCACCCTTACCTCAGGGCCTCCCTCCTTGCGTACGATATGTTGTCCACCACTCAGTCTCACCAACAGCATAACTTCCTCCCACAGCTCCTGACACCCACAGCCCACCTGACTAACTGGGAGGTTTTTATCTGGTTTCAGCCAGTCCCTGATTGGCTTCAGGTGTCCCAGTCAGGCTAGCTGTTTCTACTCCTTTCTGGAAGGTTCTTAATTGGCTCCAGGTGTCTTGATTGGCCTGGAGTAGCCTTTGTTTGGCTATCCAGGGAACAGGGACCTGCACATCCTGAGACTAATATATCTGCCTTCCAGCACTCTCCTATTCCCTTCTGGACTGACTCCGTCACAAGTGGTAAACAAATACCAGCTCAAACCGGTTTTGCTGGGGATTCTACAGGGTTCCCCGCCTTAGAATCTTGATAAGGGCGGCAGTGACCTCGGTTAGGGGCCGCTGCCCATCCTAGAGGCTGGTGCACGCGTTTTGCACAGCCATTATCATCATTATCATATGCGTCACAGCCATTATCATCTGCCTTCAGAAGCCCCACTGTCATTGTGGAAATCTGCTGGGTGTCATCGAGGAAGAACAGACCAACACGAGATCACCTCAGTGTTCCTCTCTCGGGGCTCGATATGAGCTAAGAGATACAGGTCCTGAGCAACCAACGGAAGGGTGGTATATGTTTGTCAGACTGACCTTGTGCCCTGTCTGGTATTGATTTGGGTCCTGGCTTCCCGCCACGCATTCACAAGGTTACTGTACCTGGAAAAGAATACGTCTGAATTCATGTTTATTCGCTTCCCTTGTCTCCACTTTGTATCCATCTCCCCAAACAAACACTTTCTGTTTGGTTTACATACCCCTGTCTTCACTCCTATCGTTCATCATAGGAAGTGGGAGGAAAATGACATGGTAGAGGATGGTGTCCGACCAGATGACAGAGGCTGGTCTCACAGTAAAGGACTGAGAGCTCATTTGTGTTGGGGGCTCCCGACTGCCTTCTCCGTTCTAGTTCTTGTACCTAACATGGGGGAATTCTGCACCAAAACATTAAAAATTCTGTGCACATTATTTCAAAATTCTGCCAAATTCTGCCTATTTTATTTGTCAAAATAACACAATATACTCCTGCCAGTTTCAGTTCTTTTGGTATTTTATTTCAAAATATCTGTCAGCGACTATGTAACAATACAGTCAACAAAAAAGTTTCAGGAAATACTTTTTGACACAGAGATTCCTTACTAGGCATAGTAATACAGAACTGAGTAATAATTCCTTTAAACTACAATACAGAAATGTATTTCCCACGCCCCTCAAATGCAGTGCAAAGGCTTTGGGAGTCAGGAGTAACGCAGGAGCTGAGGGAGAAGGGAGTATTGCTGGAAAAGATCCTGGCTGTGAACTTGGAGTGTTGTTGGGTGTGGGTGGGAGAAGTATGGAGCTTTTTTTTTTGTGGGAGTGGGTGGGTAGGAATTGTTAGAGAGCCTCCCCCATGCAGACCCTGGCTGATCCCTAGCCTTTTTCATTCAGTCAGGCATATCTGCCCCTCTCCCCATGTGTCTCTGCACCCCCACTCCAGTCTGTCCCACCACTAGCCCTTTTGAACCCCAGTCTGTGACTCCCCAGCATCCCTATATGCCCCATGCTGTCTGTCCACCCATATCTCGTGCCCCCTGATGTGGCCCCAAGGACAGGGCACTGTAAGGAATGTAAGGTCTTCTCTTTCCTAACCTCAGCTGGGCACGAGCAGCCCCAGGAGGAGCTACTCTCTGTTCTGGCACCACGGTGGACCCCTGATGGGTGAAAGGCATAACTGCAGCACCTCGGGGCACAATGTGTTTTCTGCTATGAAAAAACTATCTGTGCAGCACATGACTTCTGTGCGTGTGCAGTGGTGCAGAATTCCCCCAGGAGTATACAGGCAAACGTATATCTGAGAACAGAGAATATAGGCCAGCCTTACAGGATGGGGGCTCTGTTCTGGAAGCAGCAACTCTGAAAAAGATTTGGGGGTGGCTGAATATGAGTTCCTGGTGTTATGCCATGGCCAAAAGAGCGAACGCAATCCAGGGATGCAAAAAGATAAAGTTGCTCACCCAGTGCAGTAATTATGGTTCTTTGTGATGTGTGTCCTCATGGGTGCTCCATTGTAGGTGTATTTGTGTTCTTGCACTGCTGATTGGAGAACTTTGCTAGCAGTGTCCGCTCAGCCTGCACCGGTCATGGGTTGACATGAGGAAAACTTCCATGCATGGGCTAACCCACCTCAGTTCTTTCTCTGGCACCAGAGAGTATGTTTGGACAGTGCCAGGGCACCCACCATGTCAGGAACCATGGGATGAGAAGTTCAATCTCAGTGACAGGAGATTGTCTGGGGCAGGTGACAGAGGATGGGTGGCATTTGATTAGGGTGATGGGGTGGAGCTCAATGACAGGGTTGTGCTCAATAAGGGGTGATGGGGTCGGGTTCAGTGATGGGGTGGCGTTTGGTGATGGGGGTCAGGATCAGTGATGAGTCAGGGGTTGGGTGATGGGTTATGAATGAGCTCAGTCTGGCTTCACCTCTTGCCTGGTGAATACAGCCAGGGAGGGGTAAAGACCCACAACACACTCCTTTTTCAGGGTTACATTCAGGCTTCCCCCATGAATCAGGCTCCTCAGGCCCTGTGCCACAGGCTCCTGCAGAGCCGAGCCCTCCTGTATCCCTGCACCAGGGCCCATAGAGATGGAGAAGCATCGGCAGGGACCAGCCAGCCCAGCTGCATCTAGGCCCAGGGCAGCCGTGCTCCCTACAGCAGAGTCCCAGGGCTCTGCCAGCTGGGGGTGCAGCGGGCCCAGCGCAGAGGCTCTCAACCCTTCTCTTCAGAGGGTCGCCCGGGGAAGAAACCCCAGCCCAGGCAGGAGCGAGGGATCAGCCCAGCATCTTCTCTCCAGTTGCCTTCCCTCCCCCTCCTCCAGGGTGACACCGCTGCCCTCAGTGGAAGCACTGAGGATTGTCTTACAAACCATCACAACTTCCACTCCCAGACAGGCCTGTCCCACTTCCTGCAGCGATATTCCTGAGGAGTGTGTGGGGGTGTCTTTGCCCAGTTAATAAATGGAGTTAATCACATTACAAGATAATCTAGGCACGGCACAACTCCTAAACCAATACTTTGCCTGAGTGTTTAATAATGGTAATGAAGAGCTTCCAGGTAGGGGCCGGGTGGCTGAAGGGAATAAGGTTACGGAAGTCAAAATTACCACATCAGAGATGGATTTAAAACACAAACATCTCAATGGGACTAAATTGGGGGCCCATATAATCTCCATCCAAGAATATTAAAGGACCTGGCTCATGAAATTGCAGGCCCAATAGCAAGGGCTTTTAATGAATTTGAAAACTCAGTGGTTTTATCGTACGAGTGGAGAATTGCAAATATAGTACTGTAAGCGTGCGGCAACTCACTCTGCGGCGCCTCCCGCTGGTCATCCAGAGAATTAGTTCACTCCAGCATCCGGAGTGCCCTCTGCAGTCTGTAGTCCTGCTTGCACTGGCCCCATGTCCCTCCCTGGATTCTGGTTCCCTCTTCCCTGGAGTGCTGCACCCCTGCAGTACCCCCACAGTCTCAGGGTCTCCCCTCCCTGGGGAACCTCCACCCCACATCCCTACCTTGCCTCAGTCCAGGCAACTGCCAGTCACCACGTGCCCCCGCTCTCTGGGGCAGACTGCAGTATCATTGCCATTCATCACCGGCAAAGAAGGTTGGCCTGCTGCCCCTACAACTACCTATGGGCTGCCCCCTGCATCCCCAGTACCTTTGTTGGGCCATCTCCTCGGCCCTGCAGCCTGCGGGTATCCAAGCCAGAGCTCCCCCAGCTCCTCTTGCCTCCCTCCAGCCCTGCTCCATTCCAGCTACACTGTCAAGCTCCCCAGCAGCCAGGCCCGTCCGCCTCTGTAGCCAGAGGAGACTCTCTCTTTGAGCTCCTAACTCTGGGCCTTTTTATCAGGGCCAGCTGGACCCTAATTGACCCAGCCACAGCTGTGGCTGATCTGCCTTCAGCTGCCTTCTGTTGCAGCCCTCTCCTGGGCTGCCTTTCCCTATCCACAGCCCTCTGCTGGGCTGCCTTTCTCTAGCTACAGCCCTTTGCAGGGCCCTTTTAACCCCTTTGTACCTGGAATGGGGCAACTGCCCCACTATAAGTACCTATAGAAAGGGAAGAAAAACTATCCAGGAAATTACTATTGAGGTCAAACTAACAGGCCTGTATGCAAGGTCTTGGAACAAATTTTGAAAGAGAAAGTAGTGAAGGACATAGAGTTAAATGGTAATTGAGATTAAATACATGTTTTTACAAAAGGTGGATCATGCCAGACCAACCTGATCTCCTTCTTTGAGAAGATAACTGGTAACTGAAAATAACTGATTTTAGACAAAGAAAATGCAGTTGATCTATTCTACCTGGATTTCCATAAGGCATTTGATACAGTTCCATATGGGAAATTATTAGATACAGTGGAGAAGATGGGGATTAATTGGAGAATTGAAAGGTGGATAAAGAGGAGACTACCACGGGCCATGCTGATAGGTGATCTGTCAGGCTGGAGGGAGACTACTAGTGGAGTTTTTCAGAGATCAGTCTTAGGACCAATCCTATTTTATATCTTTATTAATACCCTTGGCACAAAAAGTGGGAGTTTGCTAATAAAATTTGTGGATGACACAAAGTTGGGAGGTATTGCCAGCATGGAGGAGGACCAGAATATCATGAAAGAAGGTCTGAACAACCTGGAAAACTGTAATAATAGCAATAGGATGAAATAGCAAGGCCAGGCAGGCAGGTACTAACAAGAATTTTTGCTATAAACTTATCAGTTGCAAGTGACACAGAAGGAGAAAGACCTGGGTCTAGTGGTTGATCACAGGACGACTATGAGCCGCCAATGTGAGGCGACCATGAAAAAGATTAATGCAGTCCTAGGATGTGTCAGACAAGGTGTTTAGTAGAGACAGGGAAGTGTTAGTATCTTATACAAGGCACTGGTGAGACCTCATCTGGAACACTGTGTGCAGCTCTGGTCTCCCACATTTAAGAAAGATGAATTCAGACTGGAACAGGTGCAGCGGAGGGCTACTAAGATGATCCTCCTATATGAGGAGATTCAAAGAGTTTGGCTTGTTTAGCCCAACCAAAAGAAGGCTGAAAGGAAATCTGATTGCTCTCTGTAAATACATCGGAGAGATAAATACCAGGAAGGAGAGGAGTTATTTACCTTAAGTATTAATGTTGACAAGAACAAATGGATATAAACTGGCCAATGAGATTATTCCCCTCTATTCAGCACTGGTGTGGCCACATCCAGAGCATTGCCTCCAGTTTTGGGCACCTCGCTACAGAAAGTATGTGGACAAATTGGAGAGAGTCCAGCAGAGGGCAATAAAAATGGTCAGGGGGCTGGAGCACACGATTTACGAGGAGAGGCTGAGGGAACTGTCCAGACTTATTTAGTCTGCAGCAGAGAAGAGTGAGGGGGGATTTGATAGCAGCCTTCAAATACCTGAAGGGGGGTTCCAAAGAAGATGGAGCTAGGCTGTTCTCAGTGGTGGCAGATGACAGAACAAGGAGTAATGGTTTCAAGTTGTAGTCAGAGGTCTAGGTTGGATATTAGGAAAAACTATTTCACTAGGAGGATGGTGAAGCACTGGAATGGGTTACCTAGGGAGGTGGAGGAATCTCCATCCTTAGAGGTTTTTAAGGCCTGGCTTGACAGAGCCCTGGCTGGGGTGATTTGGGTGGATTGATCCTGCTTTGAGCAGTAGGGTGGGACTAGATGACCTCCTGAGGTCTCTTCCAACCCTAATCTTCTATGATTCTATCAACAAGTTTAGGCTTGAAATTAGGTGATGGTTTCTAACCATCAGAGGAGTGAAGTTCTGGAACAGCCTTCAAAGGGGAGCAGAGGGGCTAAAAAACCTAACTGGCTTCAAGACTGAACTTGATACATTTATGGAGGAGGTGGTATGATGGGACTGCCTACAATGGCATGTAGCTGATCTGCAATTGCTAGTAGCAGATATCTCCAAAGGGGGGTGATGGGACCCTAGATGGCGAGGGCTCTGAGATACTACAGAAAATTATTTCCAGGGAGTCTGGCTGGTGGGTCTCACCCATATGCTCATGGTCTAACTGGCCATATTTGGAGTTGGGAAGGAATTTTCCTCTGGGTCAGACCAGCAGAGACGCTGAGGATATTTCACCTTCTTCTGCAGCATGGGGCACAGGTCACTTTTAGGTGTAACTAGTGTAAATGGTAGATTCTCTGTAACGTGTGATGTGAGGATGTCGGTAACTCAGCCAGAGGTTAGGGGTTTGTTTCAGGTGTGGGTGAGGTTCTGTGGCCTGTGACGTGCAGAAGGTCAGACTAGATGATCATGCTGGTCCCTTCTGACCTTCAAGCCTATTAGTCTATAGAAAGTCGATGTTTCCTTTGGCCATTTGCCCGCAGCTGAGTCACAATACAAAGTGCCAGGAATGTCTGTGTCTGCTCAGCAAACACGGCTCTCTGGATAGCAGGAGGCTGGGGGCAGGATCGAGGGGCATCAGCCAAGCTGTGGGGAAGGACACCAGGGTGATGACAGCAGAGGTAGATCAGACTGTTACTACGGGAACTTGGCTGTACTCCTCCGCACATTAATAGTCACCCCACGGCCCAGGCTTGGAGCTGGGCACCATTGTGTTGCCACAGCCTGGCTCACATTAACGGTGAACAATATATGGGTGTCTGGAACAAGCAACTGCAATCCCAGTGCCACCAGTGGAATTGTGCCCAATTGCACCCATCTGGAATCTGGTCCCATATCAGCTGTCAGCTCTGCTCTTCCAACCCCCCAGGGCTGTTCAGGGTCAGAGGCATCCCAGAGGGGGCCAAGCAGCTGCAGAGTTCATGGATGGACAGCCCAGAGCCAGCCCTGCTTTGCTGATGGTCCAGGGCTAGCAGTGACAGCAGGGCAGCTGGAGGTCGGGGGAGGGCTGTTGAGGAGCATTGGGTTTGGGTTGGTGGAGGAATGGAGACCAGGTATCTCAGCCCCAGGTTGGGAGAAGGGGCAGAGGAGCCAGAGAGCAGGTTGTACTCAGAGGGCGGGGAGGCAGTGGGCGCTGGGAAGAGGGAAAGGCTGGAAGCAGCAGCAGAAGAGCTGGATTAACCCAAATCCATCTGGGGTTTGGAGCCGAGGCCCCTCTGGCTTGTGTGGGATCAGAACCACGTTGCCTGACGGGGCAGGGAAGGGGAGGGGAGGGGATGGGAGACATGGCCAGAATGGCGCGGGATGGAGACAAATGACAGGAGAGATGCAGGAACAGACCAATGGAGTTTATTAGGGGACAGCGGCTCATTCCTGCACCAACCTCCCACTTCCTCTACCCCCAGCGTAGGGAGAGGTGCTGCCCCTCACCACGGACGGTGTCACTCCCACTTCCTAGCACTCGTGCAGCTGGGTGCCATAGACCTCGACCTCACACAGGGTTAGATACTCTGCCCTGCCCAGGATGGTGATGGTGACATAACGGCCCTCCAGCCCGTTGCAGCAGATGGTGTTAAGAGATCCTGGTGCAGTGTCGGTGATGGTCCCACAGCTGCAAAGAGGAGAAGACAAGAGCGAGAGGCTGAGATTAGGGAGCACAAGCGAGTTGACAGCAGGACTGACGACCCTTTAACTGGTTTCAGAGTTGTAGCTATATTGGTCAGTTTCTCACTGGAATCTGTTTTTGAAGGTTTTTTTTGTTGAAGAATTGCCACTTTTAGGTCTGTTATTTAATGTTCACTGCAATTTAATGTTATTTAATGTTCACTGCAGTCTATTCCCCTCCTCTGCTCACTAGACCATCTTACTATGTTTATGACAATGTCTTCTCATTAGTTTCCACTGGCTTTTGGGGGACAAAAGGTAGCTTTATCTAGTAAACCTGCCTCAGGGTGGCTAGATCCGTTAATATAGGTCCTTATCCATCCATCAGTCAGGCTTTGTATGCCAATCTAATTATGGCATGCCCCCTTCTTCTCCCCAAAACCCTCAGCCAAAGATAATTAGAAAGTTAGAGTTGAGAAATTTTATCAAATTATTTCTAGTTTCTCTGGAAATTCACCTGTTAGTAGAACTGGAGAATCTGGAAAGACAATGGAAACCCCAAGGACTGAAGAGCTGACACCTGTCCACGGGTCTCTCCAGCAGGTGGAACTTGTGAAGTCAGCGTGAGTCTGCAGGAAGAATACGATGGAGCAGGAGGTGGCAGGTGCCTAGGATAAGAGCTGGTCTTCGGACAATCAGGAGCTTTCACCTGAGACCGAGACCCAAAGGAACTGAGACAGAGAAAGGAGACCAGCCTGGTTCCTTCAGCAGCCTGGCTCAAGGGAGCCCTGACTCGGCCAGCAAGGGCTGTGTCTTTACCTTTGCTTCTCTCTGCTAAGGTAAGGATTTCCCCATGCTATTCTCCAGGTGACTAATGAAGCCTAATCTGTGCTGATCTGCTGCCTGGTGTCACTGCGAGGACTTGCTGAGCAGCATTGATCCCTGGAGAGGGCAAACGTCTCTCACCAGGAGTCGGTCTCAGTTGGACTTGCTGGGTAAAGTTCACAGTGTGAAACAGGAGTGCTGGAGCCCAGAGGCTCAGTCTCACAGGCACTGAGGCAGGTGGACTCCCCTTAAGGAACAGTGGGACCCCTTGACATTTAAACGCTGGGTCAAAGCACAAACCCTGTGGGTCCGTGACAGCTGGTGGCAGGGGTGGGACACTGAATGCCCCAGGAGTATTGTGCAGTGAGTGACTTGCAGCAGTACAACAAAGTTAGTCAAAGGAAACAAGCAAGAAAATTGCGTGTACCTGCCTCCCTGCGGAGAGTGTCACAGAGCTCTGCAGGGAGGGAAGATTCGGAGTTGGGAAATTCAACCAGCTGCCACTGATTGCACGGCTGGAGAAGGCAAGTTCCCCAGAGAGTCCGGGGACGATAGAGGCAGCAGCCGTAGGGGCAGCCTGGCTCCCTCACAGTCCAGAGTTGGGGCAGTGAGAGTTGAAGCTGGCAGCGAGGAAGCTGGAGGAACAGAGACTAGAAGGCCCCGAATGGGGAAGAGCTGATGGGGAGAAACAGTGAACGCAGGAGGAGAAGCTGTGACAGAACCAGGGAACAGCAGAAAACCCAGGACAAGCAGGGACACATGAACTGGATATGGAGACGAGGAGAACAAGAGGTGCCATGGAGGAGTAAGTGTGGAGAGACCATGGGAAGCCAATTCCACAGGGAGGCTAGATACCAAATTGCTGCCCCAGTTTAAGTGGGGGTGATTTGAGTGGCTACCTCACTGCTTTGCGGGAGGCTTGTGATTTGAACCATGTTGACCCTGTGGACCGGCTCTGTTGTCTCACCCCGTTACTGGATCCCATAGCGACAGAGGTGTACAGCCGGATGGGCGGAGTTCGTAAGAGGGTCGGGCGGTAGGGTACAGACAGTTGAAAAAGGTTCTAATGCTTCAGTCTGAATTGACAAGTCAGGCTTCCAGGGAAAGGTTTTGGGGTGTGCAGAAGACCCAACATGTGATGTGTATGGAAGCCACCACCCTGCGGAGAGAACATCTCCACCAATGGGGTAAAGGTGTCAGGGTTGCCCCTAGGGAAAACGGCACCCTGGGCAAACTTGCATTTTGGTGTCCTTGGCTTCTGAGGACGTGATGCCCCACCCATTGCCTCTGGCTCTCCATGGACTCCCCACCCTCTATTCCCCTCAGTCTCTGCACTTTGTCCCCTTTGCTACTAATGTCTGCTCCCCCTCCTGGGCCCCTAATCCCTACACCTCTTCCACTCTCAACCTCTGCCCCCCTGCACTGTGCCCCCTTTACCCTAACCCCTGCACCTCCCTCCTGCGCCCCTAACCCCTGCACTGTGCATGGCCTCTTCACTCCAAGTCCTGCCCCCTTCTGCTCCCCTAAACCCTGCACTGTGCCCCTTTCAGCTGACCCCTACCTCCCTCCTGAACCCCAACACTTGCCTCCTACTGTGCCCCTAACCCCTGCACTGTGCCCCCTTCAGCCCTAACCCCTGCATCTCCCTCCTGCACCCATGTGGGGAAACTGATCTGGATGCACAAAGCAGCCGGCATTGCTGCTCGCAAAGTGCAGGTGTCACTATATGACCTGGTAGGATTAGAGCTGTGAGAATGTCCCCAGGAGCTTAAACTGTGGCTAGTGGACAGGGAGCCTAAGCATCTTCATAGCACTAGCCAGCTGGCAGATGAATCTGTGGACTAGTGGTGGTGAGAGCACAACATAGGGTGACTGGCCCAGATTGGGGTCTCAGGTGGGACACATAGTTACCGCGACGTGGGATTCAAAGAAATCCAAACGAGGGGTGATGGTGGATATGGGGAGACCATTTCCAAGGGATCCCAAAATCCTATGCTGTGGTATCTGTAAGCGGACAGGGCACAAGGGGGTATATTGCCCCAGGCTGGATGAAATGAGGTTTAAACGGGACCCTCGAAGGGTTAGCTCGGTGAACACCCAGCTGGAGGGAAGTGGTCACACAGCAGCTTCCTGCCTTGTCTTCTGACTGGCTCGAGCACTGGCCAAAGATGTAAGATTTGACTCACGACCCTTCCTACACAACGGGGTTAACCTGTCAGAAAATCCTGCCTGTCCCTTGTGCATTGACATCACTAGAGAGCAACTCCCCATGGCAGACGCCCAATCCCCACTGCAGCCCCACTGCCACCCTCCTCTGAGGACTCAGCTGGAGCCTGACTCTGTTGCTGGCTCATGGCACGGGGGTGAGTTGCCCCCTCACTGAATTGCTAGCTCGGGGCATGTCCTCTGGGAAGGGTTTCCATGAGGAGGATCATGTCCTGGCTTGGCTGAAAGGGAAGGCGGGTACAAAAGCTATTGACCAGCTGGGGAAAAGGTGAAGAGGGACTCTCCAGCTCACCTGGGCAGCCCAGTCACCGACTGTGAGACAGGTAGAAACGTCTGTTCGCTTCCAGGTGGAGCCTTGTTACAGCCTTGTTCTCCGATATCTCCAATATCTGTGGGTGACTGAGCTTGGGAAGCAAAGTCGAGCTGTGTTTATCCAGTTCCCGATGGGCGGTTCGGCAACTGGTTTAGAAACTGACATGGACCAATGATGATGTGATCTGTGCTTCTAATGAAGAGTCAAGTGTGCCTAATTTGAATACAAGTTGTCCCCACTCTGTATGTGACCCTTCTGCCCTGTGGTTAACAATTCAAGAAGAGCTACGTTCAAATATATCTAATGTCTTGTACGTCTTGCCAGACTAAATCCAGGTGAGACCCCAGACACCTGGGAAAACTAAACACATCCCCTTGACAAACAACTAAATCTGCTTGATCCTCCAGACACCCAATACTGAATGTAACCTTTGGGTTGGCTAGAGTTTACTTCATTGCCCTTATCCTGTGTCTAAAAAGACCCCAACTCCCATAGCAAAGCCCAACGGCTGAGATTCAGAGTTCAGTCTCTAAGGATTTTTATCAAGGATTGCACAGGGTCAACCTCCGCACAATCAAGTGTCAAAAAGAACAAAAGGAATAAACTGACCAACTTGATAAAATTGTATGATAAGGAAACATAATAAACAACAAAACATGGCGACTTTATAATCCACATCCACTATCTTCACAGTTGTACATAAACATAAATAAAGAAAACAAATGAAATCTAAACAGATCAGTTCCCACAGAAACACAGCGAGGAGAAACTCAGAGTCCCCAAAAGCTTATGGCTGAGTTCACTGGAGTCTCAGGGCATGTCTACACTACAAACATAAGTCGACTGATGTTAGGTAATTACTGTGGCTTTCCCACGTCCATACAACCATCCTTCTGTCTGTGGTGCACGTCTCCACACTCCCTACCAGGAGCCTTGTTGCCCGCCAGCTCCTCACTGCTGTCCGGGGCTCCCTGCACCAAGCCTGGCTGCCCCCCATGGCTCCTGACTCCCCGCTTCCTGGCAGGAAACCAACAGCCACACAGGCTCCGGGTGCAGAGCTCCCTGCTGAGAAGCAGGGAGCCGAGAGCCTGGGGAGGGGCAGCGGGGCTCCCAGCGGAGAGTGGGGAGC
>VOCN01040369.1:0-13858 GCA_007922305.1 Dermatemys mawii
TTCCCAAACCCACCCACCCTGCAGTGCCCCTCCCGCTGTGAAAGCAACTGCAAACAGTCATTTCGCGCGCTTTTGCTGCCTGAGCTGATGCCATAGCAGTGCAAGCATGGAGCCTGCTCAGGTAACTGCTGCAGTAATGGCCATTGTGAATACCTCGCGCATTGTTGTGGACTTTATGCTGCATCGTATGCACAAGAATGCGATCAGGAGACGACTGCGCTATCAGGAGAGTGAAGACAGTGATAAGGACATCATGGACATGGACACTGACTTTTTTGAAAGTAAGGGGCCCGACAACCTGGCAATTTTGGTGGCAATGGGGCAGGCTCATGCTCCGGAACGCCGAATCTGGGCCAGGGAAACAAGCACTGACTGGTGGGATCGCATAGTGCTGTGGGTCTGGGATGACTCGCCGTGGCTCAGAAACTTTCGCATGAGAAAGGGCACGTTCATGGAACTTTGTGACTTGCTTTCCCCTGCCCTCCAGCGCGAGAATACCAAAAAATGAGAGCAGCCCTCACAGTTCAGAAGTGAGTGGCGATAGCCCTGTGGAAACTTGCAACGCCAGACAGCTACCGGTCAGTCGCGAATCAATTTGGAGTGGGTAAATCTACAGTGGGGGCTGCTGTGATGCAGGTATCCAGGGCAATCATTGATCTGCTGCTATCCAGGGTTGTGTGTCTGGGAAATGTGCAGGCTACAATAGATGGCTTTGCCACGCTGGGATTCCCTAACTGTGGGGGGGCTATAGATGGCACTCATATCCCTATCTTGGCACCAGACAACGAGGGCGCAGAGTACAGAAACCGCAAGGGGTATTGTTCAATGGTCATGCAAGCACTGGTTGACCACAAGGGACGTTTCACCGACATGTGTGTGGGATGGCCGGGAAAGGTTCATGACGCTCGTGTGTTCAGGAACTCTAGGCTGTATAGGCAGCTGACGCAAGGGACTTTCTTCCCAGACCAGAAAATTACTGTGGAGGGTGTTGAGATGCCGATCATTATCCTTGGGGACCCAGCCTACCCCTTAATGCCCTGGCTTATGAAGCCATACACGGGATCACTGGACAGGAGTCAGGGGCTGTTCAACTATAGGCTGAGCAAGTGCAGAATGGTTGTGGAGTGCGCATTTGGCCGTCTGAAGGCCAGGTGGAGAATCCTACTTACTCGCTCAGACTTCAGCGAAAGAAATGTGCCCATTGTTATTGCTGCTTGCTGTGTGCTCCACAATCTCTGTGAGAGCAAGGGGGAGATGTTTATGGCGGGGTGGGAGGCAGAGGCAAATGTCCTGTCCGCTACTTACGAGCAGCCAGACACCAGGGCAAGTACAAGCGCACCAGGAAGCACTGCGCCTCAGAGAAGCCTCGAAAAACAGTTTTGTGACTGGCCAAAATGCTGTTGAAAACCCACTCCCTTGCTCTGCTCTGCGATAAGCCTCCCACCCTCCAGCCCTATAGAGCTGTTGAAAACCCGCTCCCTTGCTCTGCTCTGCGATAAGTCTCCCACCCCCCAGCCCTATAGAGCTGTTGAAAACCCACTCCCTTGCTCTGATCTGTGATAAGCCTGCCACCATCCTTATTCCCTTCCCCCCCGCCCCCGCATTTGTGGAGTAAATAAAGTCTCTTTTTTAAAAAGCATGCATTCTTTAATGATTCTTCACAAACAAAGGGGAAGACTGGCAAGAAAGCCCAGAAGGGTTGGGTGAGGAGGAAAACCAGTCAGTGTGGTGGATGGGGGGGTGGGGGGGGACAAAGACACAGCACATTTTTAAAACTTTTCTAAGAAACTGAGCCGCATGCTGCTTGTGTTGTATTGTGGGGTAGAGTGGGTCGGTTCCCAGAGCCTCCCCCCGGCGTTCTCACCCCGCGTCTGGGTGGGGAGGCAATGGAACTTGCGGAGGAGGGGAGGTGGTTACACAGGGGCTGCAGAGACGATCTTTGGTCCTGATGAAGCTCCACCAGACACCAGAGCATGTCACTCTGATCCTCCATTATCCGCAGCATTGCTTCCATCCTCCTTTCTTCTCGCTGCTTCCATCTCTCCTCCTGTGCTGCTACTGCTGCCCTGGATGTGCTCTGGGACTCTAAAAAATTTTCTCTCCATACTTGGTTTCAAGCTGCCTCACTGTGGGAGAAATTCATGAGCTTGCCAGACAAATCTTCTCTTGTGCGCTTCCTTCTCCTTCTCATCTGCGCTAGCCTCTGCGAAAGGGATGTTAGCTGGGGGGAGGGGAGACCACGCTGGCTGTAGGAGGAAAGAAAGAAAAAGGTTATAAGATAGATACATTCTCCAGGAAAAAGGTTATAAGATACATAGACACATTCTCCAGAAGAATGGGAACAGTCTTTCACAATGAAACAAAGTATTCACAGAGCGCATATGCTTTCTGTACAAGGTCACATTTTGCACCTTAAATTGACTGCCTGTAGCTTTCCTGTACAGATATCACATCAGACACCCTCTCCCAGGGCCAGGCATCAGAAACCACCATGCAGGCGGCCATGGTAAGCCACATTCTTTCGGTTTGATCCACATTCTTTACAATGCTCTCCTTTCCCACAGTAAACCACCCCCCCGCACCGCGTGGTTCCCTGCTGCTGCAACAGAAGCAGCTCAGCCTCACAAACGCACACATGCTCCCCCCCCCAACACAAGCAGCCCACAGCGTTTTCTCTTCCTCCCAACCCCATCACCCTGCTGGTCTCATGGAGGTTCCCTGCTCCCGCATGCACCACAACCCACAGTAAACCCGCCCGGCCCCCGCACCACGTGGCTCCCTGCTGCTGCAACAGAAGCAGCCCCCCCACCCAAGCTGAGGGACACTCACCAGAAGTACCTTCGCTGACTTCCCCATCTGGGCTACCGCCTTGGGAGGGTTCTGAGGGTATTGGCTCCAGGGTGACAAACAGTTCCTGGCTGTCTGGGAACAGAGTCTCTCCGCTTGCCTGCTGCTGCGTGGTATCATCTTCCTGATCAGCTTCATTGTCATCTGAATCATCATTCCTCACCATTACCCCATCAGAGGAGTCCACAAACACCGGTGCAATGGTGGTGGGGGCCCCCCCAGTATTTGATTCAGTTCGTTGTAAAATTTGCATGTCCGCAGGGGTGCCCCAGAGCGTCCATTTGCCTCTTTTGCTTTCTGGAATGCTTGCCTCAGCTCCTTAATTTTCACACGGCATTGCTGTTCCTTCCTGCTGTGGCCCCTATCCAGCATGGCCTTGGAGACTCTGGCAAACGTGTTGGCATTCCGTTTGTTGTAACGGAGTTCTGCCATCACGGATTCCTCTCCCCAAATAGCAATGAGATCCTGAACCTCCTTTGTGGACCATGCTGGAGCTCTTTTGCGCTGGTTGGTCTCCTGTGCTGATGAGCTCTGCATGGTGCATTATGCTAAGGAGCTCTGCATGGTGAGTGTCCTGTGCAGGTGAGCTTGCCATGCTGGCCAAACCGGAAATGAAATTCAAATGTTCCCAGGGCTTTTCCTGTCTACCTGGCCAGAGCAGCGAGTTGAGACTGCTGTCCAGAGTGGTCACAGAGGAGCATTGTGACTGCTGTCCAGAGCGGTCACAATGGAGCACTGTGGGACAGCTCCCGGAGGCCAGTAAAGTCTGCATGCGTCCACATTAAGCCACAGTCGACCCAGAGACGTCGATTTAAGCATTACTCCCTTGGTTTTGGTGGAGTACAGAAATCGATTTTGAGGGCCCTTTAAATCGACTTAAATGGCTACTGTGTGTGGACGGGTGCAGAGTTATGTCGATTTAATGGCACTAAAGTCGACATTACCTCGTAGTGTAGACCAGGGCCATGTATGGATGCTCTTATTCCGAATTAACTTCCAAAGTGGATTAAGAGCATCTGCAAAAAGTGTTAATCGGGAATGGCTACCTCAGAATAACTTGCCCAGTAAACCAGTCCTACCTGACTTGGCCCAAAGTCACACAGAGGGTCTATGAAGCAGGGGATTGAACCTGGGTCTCCCAAGCCCCAGACTTGTGCTTATGTCTCCTCTGCTGAACCGACATAACCTCTCACTGACAACTTGAAATACTGATTTGGCACCTCACCCTTTCACATGAAGACCCATATAAGTCCCTCACTCTTGAGCTAACAAATCCTCCTCTCCCTAATGTGCTATGTGAGTTAAGAAAGTTTTCCTGAGATTTCCCACCTGACTTTGCGGGGGGCTTCCTAAAACCTAGGCCTTGCTCTGTAAAAAGACAATTACCTGCTGAGGGTTTTTTAATTGATCGTTAATATTACACATTATGTAACTGAACTGCAAACAAAGTGCTGGGCCGGAACAGAAGCTCCACACCTGAACCCCTCTGAACTTTGTGGAAGTGAAGACCTGGCCATAAGCTAAATTTTGTGGCTGGAACTATCCTATAGTAGGCTGAACTAAATGTCCCCTTAACCTGGGGTAACTTTCAACCAACACAAAACTTTGCAGCTCACTTCCATCTCCATTGTACACTTTTGGCTGGTGCTCATCAGTGCAGCATCTGAGCTCCTTCCAAATTAATTAGATTGACAGAGCCAAGCCCTAGTGGATTTCAAGGAGTCTTCAGCTCTACTCAAGTGATGGTGGGACCACAATGCGGTCTTAAATAACCATGCACAATTGTGCCTGAAGATTAGCATCATGTTTTTCAAACATGTACCACTAAACGCCACCAAAGGCTGATGGAGAACTCTCATCGGCTTTTCCAGTTTATACATAGAGAATCGCGGAACAGTGACACAAAGGGCCAAGTTGAAATGATTCAAAGACTTTGTACACACTTGGGAATAGCCTGGGTTCAGCAATCAGTGCAGCTGCACCAGTGCTGACTTCAACAGCAGACAAAGGCAAGCCAGGGTTTACAAGGACTGAGTTAATCAAGGTTTTCCCTGTCCCTGGCATAGTATTACACCCGTTGTGCACTGGAGGAATTGACTACACAAGATACAGGGCAGTGGTGAGTCTGGCCCTGTGTGTCTAAGTGAGATCTGTTTAGTTAGCCTCAGTGTTCCAAACTGAGAAGTGATGTGTAAATTACATATTGGTAAGTGGGGGAGAGTCCAGGAGATCCTAGAGAAAGTCAAAGAGTATCTGCCTGACTCTACCTTGGTGAAATTTACATGATCAGGGAGCCAGAAGATGTTTAAAATTATGTTAGCTTAGATTCACCACTGAATCTGGCCTAGAGTATCTGGCTCATATTGATCAGGAATCAAAGTGCAGAGAAATAGGTAAATATTTTTCCATTCTGTGAGCTGGTCTGTATCAAAAATGTGACTGACCGTAATGCTTTGGAAAATGGAATGAAAAGATAACTAGACTGCGCCTCATGCGGGCACATCATTTTATCAGGTCATAGCTACATAAACATGATTCAGCTGCAGTGTTTACCCTGAATCTATATATAGCAAACGAGATAAAACGGAGTCAGAGGGGTAGCCGTGTTAGTCTGGAATTGCAGAAGTGACTGTGGCACCTTAAAGACTAACAGTTAGTCTTTAAGGTGCCACAGGACTCTTTGTCACTTCTGAGATAAAACGGGCAGCAGTAATATATATCAGTAGCCATTTTCAGAATGACCGCATGGTGTCCCCACAGTGCTGTACTGCATTACTTAAATCTACCAATGCCAATGATTCTCAATACAAAAACATACAAACATTTGCACCGCATTGATCTGACCTGTAGTTATGTTTAGAACTATCAGGAAAATAGTTATGACCTCAGTTTGCAACCAAACCAAACAAAGGGTCAGGCACTGTACTGAGGTTAGAGTCGGAGCACTTGCACTTAGGATAAAACCAAGCACAGGGGGTTGAAATTATGACATGTATCACTATGAAATAAGGCTTCTTTTCATGCAAACCTCTCAAAGCACTTCACAAGGATTAACTACTGGTATTAACTAATACTAAGGATTAACTAAGGTATGTATCATTATCCCCACTTTACAAATGGGAGAATTGAGGCACAGAGCAATTTGGCAAAGGTTGCCCAACAGGCCAGCAGCAAAGTTCAAACTAGAGTACTAGTCCAGTCTTTAGCATCAGTCCAGTATTCTATCCACTGGCCCAGACAGTCCCGATTTTGGGGTCTTTTCCTTATATAGGCTCCTATTACCCCCTCACCCTCTATCCTGATTTTTCACACTTGCTATCTGGTCACCCTACACACACATGTGCACACACACACAAACACACATGCAAATTAACCTTCAGGCAGAAACCAGGCCTGGAAAACTTCATCTCCAACGGTGAATGTTTTGGAAAGCTAGGAGTGTGTAAAAGTAAGAGTCTGTAATGGAAACTATTCTTGCTGTAGTATGTGCATACTTGTATTACCATACTGGATTCTTTCTCCAGCATTATAACACACACTGCCCCAAAGTCAAACAAAGCCAAGAACAAACTGACCAAAATGCAATGTTGTTCCAAGAAACATAGTTGCGGGGAGGCTGTCTGGAATGGAGGTTGAGGCTGAGGTTAAGGGAACACAAAGACATAGGAATTTGCACAATTTGGGGCATTTATGGTAAATATCTCTCTCTTTACATCTGGTACAAATCGGAGTTTGACATGCAGAAATAGTGCATAAACTGTGTCATGCTTAAAAATATTTCATTTGGCTTAGGAAAGCAAACATCATTTCTCCAGTATTTGTGTATCTTCAAGGTAATGTAGGGAAGTCTAAGGAGTGCTGCAAATACTAAGCACTTGTCTACACAGTGGGGTAGGATGCTCTATGGAAGTGTGATTTCTAACACATACTAAGGTGTTGCACTTCAACTGGCCCATGTAGATCCTGCTGGTGAACTTTAACATAATGCTGTTTGAAATTCCACTATGTTAAAGTGTGCTGCTAGCAATTTCTTAGTGCACACCATCGAGGTCTACATGAACCAGTTAGTGTGCAGTACATTAGTGCACTTTAGAAATCACATCCTCATAGAATGCATTACTCCACCACGTAGACGAGCCCTAAGAAGAAGTTTCCCCATAGTGTATGGCAAATTTGGAAAGAACAAGAATCTAAGTTTTCCAGCAGAAAACCATCATTCTGTGGAAACTATATTTTCCTTCAAAAAAACATTCAAATGGAAAATTCCCCATCAGTTCTATTACTTAGCAAATAATACAATTCCTTATTAAATATACATAGAGTGAGTTACCCCACCCCACCTCCCAAGCTATGGGACAGACATTCAGAGCCTCAGACTGCCACTCTTACTTTGACCATAAAGATAGGAACTCACTTTTCATTATGTGTATTCACCGTGCCTGAATGTGGTTTCTAGGCTGATGCTGCTGCAATACACATCATGCGCCCCTGCACTTCACAGCTAGGCCTTCCCAAAAGAGGGGATTAAACCAGACTGCTTGTGCCAGCTCCAGGAGAGGTATGGTCCTTCCCCATTGAGCTCTTGGGCAAAGACTCCAGCAGGCAGAGCGTATGTAGAAACATTTACGAAATTACCCGCTGATTTCCATCTTGATGAAGAAATGTATCTGGAGTTGCTCTCCTGCTTCTTCCACTTCACTCCTCTTGCATTTAGTGCATGAAGCCAGGGCACCCTGCGAGGCACAGAGCTAGCTTTGGCTCCTTACTGTGATCTGGGCATTAAAGGGCTAGGTCCTTACGGGTCTGTCTACACAGCAGTTTGAGCAAGCCTCCCAGCCTCGGCTGACAGACTTGGGCTAGGCACTCTAAAAATAGCTGTGTAGCTCATTCTTTGATGTTGTGTCTCGGCCTGGACTTCAGGCTCTGAAGCCCACCTCCACCCCAGGCTTTCGACCCCGAGCGCCAGCCAAAGTCACAACTTGAAAGCATTGTCTACGTGGCTATTTTTAGTACTCTAGCGTGAGCCCCGCTAGTCCGAATCTGTCAACCCAGGCTGGGAGGCTCACTCCAAAATGCTGTGTATACATACCCTTGTAATACATGGCACAGCCACTCCCCTGATACTTGCTCTGAGTGACCAGGCACTGCTGTCTATCCTCTGTTAAATGGATATCCATCCTCTCCTTACAGTCAACAATTTGCCAGTACAGATTGGACAGTTGTCAGAGGCTGAACTCTAATGACTACATCCAACACAGCAACTGGTGCCAGTGTGAAGTCCCCACCTGTTACTCTCATGCTTGGAGGTGAGCGGTTTGCCCCACTGCACTCAGCCCTGGCTCTCATTGTTCTTATCAGTAATCTCTTTTGCATTAGACTTCAGAGAATATGGTTTGGGATGCATTTGATGAGGTTTATAGTAGAGTTGTCAATTAATTGCAGTTAACTAATGCGATTAACTCAAAAAAGTTAATTGTAATCAGTTTTAATTGCACTGTTAAACAACAGAATACTAATTGAAATGTATTAAATATTTGGGATGTTTTTCTACATTTTCACAGATATTGCATTCTATGTTGTAAATGAAATCTAAGTGTATATTATTTTTCTTACTGTAAATATTTGCACTGTAAAAATGAAGAATTAATATTTTTTTCACTTTACCTCATACGAGTTCTGTAATGCAATTTCTTTGTCATGAAAGTGCAACTTATAAATGGACAATTATGTACAAAAAAACCCCTGCATTCAAAAATAAAGCAATGTAAAATTTTAGAGCTTGCAAATCCACTCAGCTCTACTTCTTGTTCAGCCAACTGCTCAGACAAACAAAGACGACAAAGAGTCTTGTAGCACCTTATAGACTAACAGAGATGTTTGGGATCATAAGCTTTCATGGGCTAAGACCCCAATTCATCTGATGAAGTGGGTTTTAGCCCACAAAAGCTTATGATCCCAAACATCTCTGTTAGTCTATAAGGTGCTACAAGACTCTTTGTCACTTTTGCAGATCCAGACTAACACAGCTGATATCAGACAAACAAATTTGTTTACATTTGCAGGAGTCAATGCTGCCCTCTTCTTGTTTACAATTTAATACTTGTAATCAAAAATAATATAAAGTGAGCACTGTACACTTTGTATTCTGTGTTGTAATTGAAATCAATATATTTGAAAATGGAGAAAACATCCAAAAATATTTAAATAAATGGTATTCTATTATTGTTTAACAGTGCGATTAATTGTGATTAATTTTTTTAAATTGCTTGACAGCTCTACTTTATAGTCTATGATTATAGAAAATAAATATTTTGCTCATGTAAATTTCATGCTGCTGGAATCTGTATGAACCTGTTTTGCTAAATATCTCCTGTGGACTTGGAATTTCCTATGGTCCATCTCCTCTACTCACTACACTGTCTCCCTCTGATGGCTTTGTTGGGGACAGCATATAGCTCTCTTCAGGTTGGAAGGTGCTCTAGTAAAATTGCTGTTTCAGGGGGAGAGTAGAATTGTACAGCCAGAACTGTACAAGGCCCCAACTAAGTGCTGTGGGTTCCTTCAGTCCACCACATCCTCTGCACCAGCCCCCTCCAGACAAACGTATAGAGACACTGAAACTCAGGCGAATCACCAAACCAGCAAGACTATTGCTGAATGCTGGGAATTGGGTTGTGGCTTCTCCATTATCTTGGTAATCCATGACAGCCAAACTCTAAGACGCTTAAAGCCCTTTCCCCACTTCCCTTTGAACCAGAGCAGATGGAGCAGACATTCACTTCGTATTGTCTTCAACCCATGTTTCCCAATTTGTTCCCCAGTCCCACAAGACAGACTCCAAGAAAGGCTAGGAGGTACCATCGCAAGCTAAATGTCCCTCCTCTGAAGCAGAATGGCAGCATTGTCTCTTAGTAGCTCAAGTGCTGGATGCACTCCACTCCTGGAGTGATCTTTCTGACACACGCCCCCAGCATGTAAATCAATAAAATCCCAGAATCCACATTCTCAGCACCAGAACAATCATGGATTTATGGAGAACCTGGCACCATTTTCCCAGCACTAAGCAATGGCCTTATGGCTCTGGGGATTCTGCTAGGTTTGTTCTGCTGTTTGCACCCAACCTACACATACACACACACACAAATTATTGGCTCTCAGGGAATCTCCTGATATCCTCTTCTTTTCTTTTCTTTTCTTTTCTTTTCTTTGCAGAGATGAGATTCTCTCTGCTGTCTCTTTGCTTTCTCCAAGACTGAACCGTTTTGTCCTTGCCTTTTGGACTTCCTCTCTCTGATTGCTGAGCCACTATAAATTTACTCAGGAAGATCCAACCAGTCTAGCTAAAGAGCAGAATCCTAGAAGCCAACCCTATAGATCACCTCATACAGACAGAGGAGAACAAAGGATGATTCCACTTGACAACACACCGATACCACCAGATCACTAACCAAAGCCTGGGTTGACAAAATAGGGCAAATGCTATTCTTAGCCACGTCCATCCAAGCCTGTGGAATCCCTGTAATTCTGTAAGGCACCCAGGGATAGTGATGAGCAAGACATTAATACCCGATTTAAAGTTGGAGAGACAGACAGACAAACAGGACCCATCTGACTTCTGTGCTGCAACTTGAGTTGCCCTGGGGACATGGGCCAAACTTACCAATTTCCAAAGAGAAGGCAGTAAAAGATAAAACAGCAAATAGCTACCAGGGCTTTTAATGATTTGACTGAACCCAGATGATAATTTCAAAGGTGATTTCCTGTGAAGTTGACTTCAGTGGGGCTGCCTGTGTATAACGGAACAAAATTTGTCCCAGTGTTGCTAGTGATCTGCTGAGGGTATGTCTATGCAGCAGTCAAAGGGGCCACTGAAGCATGTGTAGACATACTGGAGCTAGCTAGCATGCAGACCAGTAGCCATGAAGCTGTGGGAGCAAAGACTTCAGCACAGGCTATATAAGCTTGCCCAGGATCCTGGGTACTTCCTCAAGCGGCTAGTCCACACCCATGTCCATGCTGCCACAGCGTCACTGCTATTGGTAGTCATGCTAGCTAAATAAAAGCTAGCTCAGGTGTATTTACAGGTGCTTCAGTCACATCTCCAACTGCATTGCAGCCTTACCCTGAAGTTGTCTGCCCCCTTTTTCATGTACTAAGCACCCAGCTGCTGCTAAACCCAAGGAAGCACCATCACTCCTCTGATAGATAGTAAGTCTCAAAGAGCATTAGATTCACAAGGAACAGAGACCAGAAAGAGATGGAATGTATTGCCCTGGGCATATTTGAAGGCAAGGAGCATACTTTTAGTTTAATTTTATTATACAAATCTTACATAAGGAAACATGAGCCCTAACAGTGCAATGAATGTGCTTTTAATACATTGGAAAATAAGAACATAGGTCCCAGTTTGGCCACAAATATCTGAATCTAGGAAGCGTCTGTCCCAGTGGAGTCATTGGGAGGATGCACAGAAGAAGGTACTATGCAGAGCAAGAGGAGGTAGCAGAAGTCGGACATTAGAAGCAATGCGCTGTGTGGGAATACAGAACAGAACTGCTGTATGTCTACCTGATTTGAGTATGCTAGCATTTAACACAGCTCCTGCTGCTACGTAACATCAATGAGATGTTTGGTTATCCCACACCCATGTCCCACAAAGACCCTGTCATGAGGTGACTCGCTGTCCAGCGGAGGAGAGGATGGACATGGTTTCCTGGGAGTACACCTCCTTTGTCACAGTCATTCTAAAAATAAGTTTACTGCCCAGTATGTTTACTCCAGTAGGGACAAGCTGTGGTTGGACCAGTGAGAGTGCTCAAGGAGGGACAGAGTGCAGGCACCTCACTCACACGTTAGGCCAGCCTGTCACTGTCTTTTCAAATCAAGGCACAGAGGCTGCAATGGACTGCCACAACTAGACGTGCTAGCCCCTGCTAATGAGGGGAGGGGTGTGGGCAGAGCTATGTGTTATCTAGCATAGGTGAGCCAGTATGTGAAGGCGGAGATAAAAACACAAGTTCCAGCTTCTAAAATGATAGTAGAACTGGCTGTTCCACTGAGCACTCCCGCATTCTCAGACCAACTAGCCCCTGCCACCACGCATTGTTGCCTGTGTTACCGGGGCTTCATTAATATTTTTAAGGCACTAGAGCATGTCAGTGCGAGGTGGGAATCACACCCCAGCTCATAGTATAGATGTAGCCCGGATCTCTCTCTCTCTCTCTCTCTCTCTCACACACACACACACACAGATGCTACACTATGCAGGCTGTAGCTTAAACCTACCATCTTATCCTAAAGGTTTACGGGTCATAACCCACTTCAAGAAAGTCATTGAAATAACATTTCCCCACTCTAAGTAGATTTGGAAGATAGAAGTCAATGTCCCTTAAGTTTTTCCTCTTCCTCCTCCCCCAGCAATCACAGATGCCTTAAAAAATAGATATACTATCTTTCACTACATTTGCAGTCATGGCCACTTCTTGCATTGGCTACAGAGATGTGTCAGTTGGGAGATTCAGATGAGAGACTCCCATGGGCTAAGCAAGGTGTCCACACTGAACTCAGCTAGCCCAGGAAGAAAAGGTTAGAGCTACAAGACCACCCAGCCAGACACATGGATCTTTAACAAGAGAAACCCATTACGTTAGATGCAGGGGTGGCTCCGCATTTTTTGCCGCCCAATCACAGCAGTCAGGCAGCCGCCGGTCCCGCTAATTCAGTGACGTTTCTGTGGGCGATCCACCGGTCCCTTGGCTTCAGCATACCGCCGCCAAAATGCCACCAGATCTGCAGGAACAGCTCACCCCTGCAGGCAAGCCATCAAAAGCAGCCTGACTGCCACCCTGACAGCGAATGACAGGCCGCCCCCTGCGGCTTGCTGACCCAGGCCCACGCTTGCTGCGTTGGTGCCTGGAGCCACCTCTGGTTACATGCATTCTGCTGGGCTGCTCTTTTGGGAAGCCCAGAACTGCAAGCCACTGTGTTACCTCTCTGCCTCAGCAAGAGGCCTTTGCTGGAGCTTAAACTGTGTGCCAGCTTTCTGCCACCTCAGTCTGTCTGCCTTGCCAGCAAACTCCTCAAGACTCTGCCAGTCTAAACTTTGCCTTGCAGGTAATACTCAGTGAACCTCAGTGCCCGAGTTCACCAGAGATGCCTCTCCGCAGGGTCCAGGCTCTCTCACTGGAGAGAAATTAAGTCTGCTGTCTCCAAAGAGATAAAATTCACCCCCAGCCTGTTGGCTCACCAAGGGCACATTCTTTACCTTAATACACAACACTGAGAATAAGTGTTTAAGATTAAGTTTATTAATAAAGAACAGAGATTTAACTGATACAAAGCAGAGATTACAAACAGAAAAGGGTTACAAACAAAACAAAACCAAACCAAACCTCATTTTCTAGTGTCCAGGAGTTAACTTTAGACAAGGATTGTAGCTTGTTAAACAGCTTTCGCAGTTACACCAAGCTACCAGCTTCTCCATCCATTCCAGCAGGAGGTTCCAGTGTTCAGCGAGGTGGAGGGTGCTGTCCCCTTTCTCCCTGATGTGATGGATAACCAAGGGGTTCTCTTTCTTTACATTTGAAACATTTTCTGGACTATGTAAGGATTCTTTGAAAAGTAAACCCAGACAAAGTTCCTGTCCCTTGCTGCTGGTTCTTTGTGTTTCAAATACCAACCCTTATTCATCCTCAGAGCAAGTTGCTTTTTCAATGGTCTTAATCACTCTGTTTATCATAGATATAAATGTACATTCATTGTCCTTTACCTCAAGTCAAGCCAGGCAAACAGATAAATCCACATTCCTTTGTCTAGGACAGGCTTGTTTATCCACTACCTCCAAAACCTATTTTAAGAACATATTTCCAGCACATGAACATAGCTCTTTACACAATCCATACATAAATCACACAATGATATTCATGGCCAGCATGTCATGAATATTATAATGTGATTTATGTATGGCTTGCACACACTGCTGAGAAAGATCACAACCTCAGCATGAGTAAGA